>CM067312.1:19813509-19823509 GCA_034231615.1 Meghimatium bilineatum
ATGCAATCCCTTCTACCGACTATGTGATGTTACTCATCATGAGTTTGCTAACATATACATAAGTGGTTGTTCAATGTAACTGGTCGCATATGTAGAAATGTTTATGTGTAGATTAGCTTTCCATTTTGTAATTTTATTTTCATTGTAAAATCTCTATTCGGACGTGCTCATACACTCTTCGATATCGCTGGCTTATCGTCTTCTTGGTCTTCCTATTCTTCTCTGCTGTGGCGCTCCGCCTTCACGAACCAGGCTTTCCATGCAACCATGTTTCTTTAAGTGTCCAAAAAAAAACACACAACTGTAGCTTTCATTCTTACGGTTGTGTTTAGAAGCCAACCTTTAATTAAATTCAGTACTTTAAAATTCTGTTTTTCCATTTTTTTCTTTGAATATTATATATATATATATATATATATATATATATATATATATATACATATATATATATATATATATATATATATATATATATATATATATATATATATATATATATATATATATATATATATATATATATATATATAATTTATCGCAGGTTGACAACTGGTTTTAACTTCATAGATCAAACAAGTTGCTTCCTTTTTTTTTGCTGTAATAGAACACCCGATGATGATTAATTACTGTCAGATGTCGTGATGACTGAATTACCAGAACCGCAGTTCCCACTATTTACGATGCTTATAAATCTCCATTACACCTAAATTGGACTAACGTCTGCGGTTGAAAGAAACGTACCTCTCTCCACGACATACATTTTACTTAATCAAAGATCAATGGTTCTTTTCAGAACTATAGATTCTAAAATTAACAGTCACGAACGCACAAAACGTTTAAAAAAGTTAACAAATGTTGCTATTATTTCACTTTACTGTAAAGCGCTATTGTACACTCCCGCCTCCCGAAGATCAGTTTATTCCTAGCGGTGGGCACATGTGTGACAAGTACTAATTAAATTTAATTATTTGCATTTCGTATCCAAAACATATTTATGACTTCTTCGGAAAGTCGCGACCACAACATGTGTATATGTTGTACATTTTTGTAGCGTGTGTGAAATATGACGATTTCTCGCACCGAGAACATGATATCAAATGAGATGCGTAAAATATTTGCAGGAACGGAGCTTGACACACGTAAGATGTGAGATATTAACAAACATCTTTAGTGTGACACACCCAGCTAGTACGAGAAAACTGGCCTACTATCACCGGTCATTATATATATATATGTTTCTCTATATATTCGATGCATGATGCGATACTTATTATCTATCTGATGCTCTCACTGCACATTTTGTCGAGTCTAGTTATTTCAATAGCCTTCCTTAGACATTTTATTTCGCAAATTTCGATCTTTCTCTTATGTGTAGATGTCAGTTGTCAAGTCTGGCATTGATAGCATAGTGTTGGTATAAAGGTGCTCTTAATCATCTGTTCCTTTACTTTCTTGTTGAATTTTGGATGCATAGCGAAGGTGACAGCTGGTGACATAATTTGCATTTTGACATCTTGTTTCCATCTCTCTGTCGAGTCGTCTGCATTCTATGAAGATATTTTCTAGGTACTTGTCCTATTTTTGTGTTATGAATGTGAATGTTAAAGTGTTCTGTTGATCTATGTCGTTATTAGCATAGTTTTTGTTTTTTGTGTGTGTTAATCCGCATGTTGTATTTATTGCATATTCTTGAAAGTTATTCGAAGGATGTGAGTTTGTAGTTTTTCTTCGTAATAATATATGATAGTTAGTCGTCGGATCATCATCACTGCAAACTGGACACGTCCATAGTTGCTCCGATCTCTCCCTGAGTGTATCTACCATTACACTTCTGCTGACAGTGTTGTTCCTCTGCTGGTTGACCATCATTCTTCTGCGCCCTCCAAAATGTTCACTTCTAGAAACACCGCATTTCAAACCCTGATCTTTAATCCTAGCTATTGAAAAGGAATCATCATCCACATTAGTCTCACTCTAGTGTGCTATATCTCTTATAAAGTTTATAACGATAGCTCTATCCAATGCCAAATCACGCATGACGCCAGTTGATCTGCTCTTTCATTACCTCGAACACCCACATGTCACGGCCCGAAAATGGATGTAACTACTTTTAACCTCGCATTCTCAAGGCCTCAATCCACTGTTCGCGAACGAGACCCACGTGTACCTTCCTAATTATACCCATAGAGTCACACTATGCAGGCCTGTGTTACCTTCTATGTGCCTACCCACTCAAATGCTCTGTCACTTTTCGTCGTCCGTAACAATGCTCCAAAGATATGTAAATAATTGCACTTGTTTCAGTAATTGATCATTTATCTTTATGTTGATTGTATTGGGCTGCCTCTAGACATTACCTCAGGTGTTTTTTGTTTTTGTATTGATCTTGATGTTGTGGTTGAGGCAACTTTCGTTTAGTAAGTTTATATGATCTTACAGCTCTTCACTTGAACTGTGGAGGTCAATTGGATGATAAGCTTCTGGTGATATTTTACTGTTTTTGTAATAGTATCCATATAAATAATAAATATAATGGTGATAAGATACATCCCTGTCTAACTCCTGATGTTACTGAAAACCACTTTGTAAGTCATGCAATTGTTTTAACTGCACTTTCACTATCTTTGTATATGGCTCTGATAAGTCTAATAACGGTCATTTTATTCCATAATTCTCTTTGTGCTCAAGAGTATTTCTCTATTTTTTCGGTCGAAAGCTTTCTCTTGATCTATAAAAGCAACATTCATTTGGATTGTGTAATCTATTGTCTTTTCAATAATCACTACAGAAAAATCACTACAGCAAAAATATGCTGGGTTGATGGCTACGTCCTGAATATGATATGCAACCAATTGTCTTTTCACTAATTTATGGTAGAGAAAATATTGCATCATTTCACACTTGTCCGTGTTTAAACCCGAGCTGTTTCGAACTAAGCAGTGCATCCATAATAGGTTTTTCAAGATTCTTAGCGAACATTTTACCGACATGGCTAAGTAGGGGGGGGGGGTACCACTTTATGTGCTACAACTTGCTTGCTGTCCCCCCCCCCCCCCAATATTGATAATATAATGGCTCTTTGTCAATCTATTGTGACAGCTCTATCTTTCCAAACCTTTCTAAAGATATGAAGTAACTAAGTCTCTCCACATGCATGTATGGCTTCGGTTGTTATTCCATCAATTCCCACCTATTTATTTTTTGTGGGTTGTTCCTGATAACGTCTCTGACGCATTGTTTCAAAATTTCAGGTACTTCTTCCTTTGAATAATATCTTGGTTTGAATGATGCTATATGTCATTTGTTTCTGGTATGTTCAGAGGTTTTTATACTATTCTTCCCACCTTTTTTCTATCTATCTTCCTCATATACGTGTATGCCCTGCCTATCATTTATATATTTATTATATATCATTTATATATAGTTGAAAATGTATGACTTGTGTTCTTATATGTGATATGGCCTTATAAACGATCTATTGGACTCTACGTACATATATTCTTCTGTGATTTTCTCCATACGTGATAGGCCTACAAGATGTTTCCCTTTGTTTAAATTGTTTTGTTTTTGTTGCTTCATCTTGTTCTTCAGTGTTCATTCTCAAACTCCTGCTGGTTCTCTCTTGTAACAAGATAATGGTTCTTTTAAATTTCCAGCAGGATGTAGTCCAAGGAATGGAAATGCCCTGCGAGGCCGTTTTATTTAGATCAATGGCCCGACACGCCCGTCTTTGACGGTTTTTCTTGTTTGATTACTCTTACAGCATCTCGTATTGATAGGATGTACCTTATATAGTCGTCTTCTGTTTCTGTTCTCAGCCTGGTCTTGCATTGTTTTTATTTAGTTTTCACGGCTTCTTTAACTTCATTATTCCGCCAGGTTATTTTCTTATGTTTAAAAACATTTATTTGTATTAATTCCTTACCGAAATATACATACAAACACATACATTTTTTAAAAACAATCACATAAGAAATAGCTTACTTGTAAAAAAATAATAATATCTCAGGAACACCACTCGTCGGAGACAAGTTCAGCAGCTCGTAGAGTGTTTGATCCTATCAAATCTGTGCCCAATAACGCGCGAAATACTGCTCCAGTGCACACATTTAGGAACCCCCTTTTCTAGGTCATACTATCTATATTTATACATAAATACAATAATGGATGATCAATGTATTTCCCATGCGCATGCGTAACCTGAATTTACATTTATCTTACAGTTGGTGTAATTGGCGAGATTACAAACCGTCAGATAATTTTATAACAGAAGTCTTGATACCTTGAAGTCCTGCGCAAGTCCCGCCACCCTATTTGCATACACTAACTTCATTTCGGTTTTGGCGTCCTTATGATGTGAAGTATTACTGGGGAGAAGAAATAAAATTAACTATGGAGAGAATACGAGTTTGTTATTGATCCACAGAAAAGACACTGTTGTTGTCTTCTACTCTGCGTTCATTCTGGAACTGCTGCAGATTAACAGGATGAGTTTTGAAAACGCTACGGTTTACAGCTTCGCTGCAATTTCCGAACTTTTGACTATACATATCCGACGTCAGTATGGTTTCTGGTCAATATGACCGTTTATGGCTGTGCTCTGAAACTATCACCCACGACACACGAAAACTCGTCGTAGAATTCTGACATCGACGTAAATACCTACGAATAATTTCTGAAAATACCATATTTAGTTAAAATATTAGTAATTATGAAGTTATAGATCTACGATATTCTTTCAGCTCTCCGTGGAACATAAAGCTGCAACTGTTGCTATCCAAATATTTCTGCCCTGTGTTGTCCTCTTCATCTGTATCCACGAGATCTCAATTAATTAGGCCTCGTACTTCACTGTTCTTCTTCAATAGATTTGGCATCTTCCTCCAATGTTTTTCTCCAATTGTTCCTCGATTTTCCAACTCCCCGTTCCATGTGGGTTCAAGTCCAGAGTCTGCTTGGTTATGTTGTCAGATTTCTTTCTGAGGTTTGTCATATTCATCGCCATTTTGTACTTTCTATCTCTACCTCCACTTGACACTGGTGTGTTTTTTCCCACAACTCATCATTTTTCTTTCATTTGGTCGCTTTTTTATGTCTACACCGTCAAACAAGACTATAGATGAACTCCACCGCTGTCTGAAGCTCTTCTTTGATTCCATATATCGCTGCTTGCAGTGTTGAGTCGTTGGGCCAGTATGTCTATCTCAGTTGTTCATACTGGGGACAGGGTTCAGTACAAGTAGACGCCACAATATCGTTCAGTTTTTTAATCCTAATTTTTAGATACACTGTGTATGACAATTCACTGATATTCTTTACCATAAAAACAAACATGGCGGCTGCTACACAAACATTACGATGAACACTATAAGTCTCCCCATCCCCAGACACGTGCAGAAATCGGTTGTGTTTTTACAAAGCAGTAAAATACTACCAGTTGAGAAATTTTGTAGTCTACATTCATTCTTCGCGCTATGCACTGATATGGGGAGGGGCTATCAGTGCCTAGTGCGAAGAAGTACTGATTGGTGTTTGTTTATCTACGTTTTACAGAAGCACCGTGAATTAAATGACGCTCTTATCATTGACCGACTATGAAGTAGCGTGAAATGGAGAAATACGAAACACCGTGACACACTCCTACACCATTTTGAAAGCTATCAAGCACAATTCATGTGGACATCAAGTCTAACAGGAACAGACACCGCATTTGACGCTGTTCTCGTCGGTTTTAAACATTAATTTGTCCCAATAAATAGTGTTCCATTATTTCTGATTGTGCTCCTTTTATTATTTTGTGTTATGTCCCTTTGTACCCTAGTTACGAGAAAAGTTTGTTCCGCTCAGTATTGTTTCGTTAAAAATGTGGTGATGTCTACTTGTACTGTACCGGGGACAGTTGTGCAGAATATGTTCAGAAGTCTGTTCATCTGTATGCACAAGTGTAAAGTGCTGTGGCCTTCTGTTCATGTATATCTTAAGTCTATTGTCTCATGTCTTCAGGCAAAGTATGGTGACATGTCCTAGCCGATTTAGGTAGTGGTAAGCGCTTTTTATCATGTTACGTTCATTTCTGATGGTTGGTATAGCTCATAATATGAGACTCCATTGTCCTCCCTCTTTGGCCAACTCATTAACCCACTCATAATTCACGAGAGGACACCACAGTGTGATGGTAACCACTGAAGTACAGCTTACTCATTATGTTTACTGTGTTTAGTTTGTCTCCTAGCGGTTGTAATTTACCACCCTTGCGAGCCTGCAGCACAGATAGTGCATCTATGAAGATGACCACTTATTGACACTCAGAGACAGTATCACGTATCAAGAGAGCAGTTTGTTATATTGCAATCAGACAGTATCAAGAGAGCAGCTTGTTCTAGTGTTTGAACTTTGGAATTTTAGTTGAAGCAGAACTTTTCTGTAGGGATGGACTTTGTCCAGGACAATGGTCAGGACATGTTATAAAGATGGCAGCCTTTCCATTCCTGATTGAGTTTGTAGTTCTTCCATCCTTAAATGCATATATCCACGATAGCTCATGACTTGTTATTTTAGGAATACTATAATGTAGTCGACTACGGCAAATGAAAAGTACATATATCAAATACAAGTGTAAAGTACGTCGCAACGCGTAGAATTCTGCAGGATACATCCTGCTTACTGACAGGACTTTGAGAGCACAAACACAACATTAAAAGTACATGTCTGAAACATGAGAGCACCAGGTTAGTGATGTCTTGTATACATAATCAGATGACAGCAGACGAGATTTGAACCGAGACCATTCAGCTAACTCTAATTGGACCCGCAACTTTACTCGACACAATATAAGAATTTACTCAAGGGACTGCTCATAAATTACACGAACACATTTTTTAGCAATCTTTTACCCCCTTTGCCCTTAACTTGTCAAGATTTCGGGGACCCCCCCCCCCCCCCATCCCCTGCTTAAGTCAAAACTAAATTTCCTCTCTCCACCTAAACATAATGTGTGCAGAAAATGTACGAAACAACACATTCTATTTTTTTAATTTCTATTATACAAATTTCAAATTCGCACAGTTTAATTGGTTTATAAAAACCGCGGTGTTGACGTCAACTTTTCTCCACTATTAATATTACGCATCTATACATGAATCTATCTATACATGGATCTATACATCTAGATACAGAAGTTTACATGTGCAGGTGTAGACCTACCTCTATGCGATGGCTCTATCTATACATGTTTCAATCTATACATGTATCAATCTTTACATGTATCTCTTTAGAAAAAAGTTAGAATAATACGTGATCAAGGGCTACGTATCAAAACATGACTTACAGAACCCTTATGAGTACAGTTTAAGAACTATTCAAACAATATTAATAATAATCACAGCGTGTACTGTGTGAATCTAATGTTTGTTACCTCATAACAATTAAACTGCTGCACACAAGCAATACGGTTCTCAGACAATGAAAGCGAACTCACATTAACCCAATAATTATACATCTGTCGCATCCACAAGCTGTGGCAGCCAACGGTTATGCATACCGTTACACTGGACAATCACATGCGTCCTTGTCAATCGATGATTACCACTAGTTTCGTGTAGTACTTCATATATCACTCCGCATGAGGAAGGTCAGTTGATCTTACCAGTGGTCTACCAGACACACCAAATAGCACCAGTATACTAGTAGTTATGAATGCAGGCTATCTCTAACGCACGCTGGACAAGTCCATAGGTTCTCCATTCACCCGAGCGTAGCGGCTGACAGTTTTAATTATGCCAGAAAAATCATGCAGCAAATAGGATTTGCAAACAGGTTCTCTCAGATGGCACCAACTCGCCTCACAAATTGAGTGAACACGTTTTCCGGCTTCGACTACAACACATCTCTAAAAAAGAAACGATTTATAGTCACGATTTTCAACTAGTATATTCTCAAGCTACTATGAATATTGGACCGGTGGATCGATACACAGACGACAATACACATACGTTGATGACGATTGACTGACACATCAGTATAGATTATTACACCATTTTCTGCAGTGGTATGGTCAGCGAGTGACATAATTTCTTTTACGACACCCCCCCCCCCTTTGCAACTTTTGTCATATGTTAGCGGTCTCCCTAGCGTAGTAGTTAAGCTGCTCCCCTTGTGTTAAGAGGTCATGAGTTCGAATTCGACTCGTGTCGAATTGTGTTCAAGGTGTATTAAAAAAACACCCTTGGATTATCTCTTGAAGCTACGGAGTTACGTGCTATGAGTGGTACTCTAAGCAGGCGGCGTGCCGCTTCGTTGAGAGTGATGGAGTACATATGGGAATCTGAGTACACTGAAGGCAATACTCTACGTCCTTTGAACCCATTTGAACCCTTTTTGTCAAATGTGATGACTACAGAGAAGGTTCCACGTAATGTAGGCGGAGTGTGTATCCACTCCTTCCCAGGAACAACGCAAGCAGGTTTTAATCTTCTGCATGTCTCAACCATGATCTGTCTCTTTTGAACCTGGAAAATGTATTATTATTGAGATCTGGATGCAATGTTCCACCAAAGACGGATGTGTCGGACCACTGGTGCAAAAAACCGGCAACACAGCTCATTTCGATTCTCTGGACTACATCCTGCTGGAAATCTAGTATGACCATGGCCTTGCTACAAGGGAGATCCAGCAGAAATTTGAGAATGGACGCTGAAGAAGAAGAAGAAGGATTCAATGTATGTGCACAGATTTAAGAATATACACGAATTCATCACGCATTGATTCTAGTTGCCACGGTCGGGAAGTCAAGGAGAACTCATAGCAACACGAGATGTATGCATGGTACATTCCAAGATTATACACATGACCTTATTCAGACACGGTAAGCCACCAGAGAATATATTTTCAATATGCGGGACAACATAGAGAAATTCAGAGAGTTAATATCGACATCTACACATGCTTTATTGACTACATCAAAGCATTCGATTGTGTACAACATCAAACACTTTGGAATATCATGAAGGACAAACACACCCAATCTGCCTCATAAAAACACTATATCAATACCAGCAAGCAGCCGTGAGAGTAAACAATGAAACATCTAATTCGTTCAGCGTGGAAAAAGGAATCAGACAAGGATGTGCACTATATCTCTTCAGCATTTATACAGAGAACATAATGAGAAATTGAAAGAAATGATAAATAGAGAAATAACTTCGACCCGCTCCAAATGTCACCAATTCACCTCAACCGAGTTAGCACATTTTCTGAATTCGGCCAATCCACATTTCTAAAAAAAAACAACAACGTATCTTTTATGAATGTAGATTGTAGATATGCCGAATTCAAAGAACGTGTTTACCAATTTTGTGATGTGAATTAATGGCAGCCGAAAGAATCGGGTTTAAATCTCGTTTTGCTTCCATCGGAGGAAGAAAGACAGCAAACATGCATACAAATTTTCTATGTTAAAAACAGAATAAAATAAAATGATAATAGCGGCCTAATCTAAAGGATAAAAAGTAATACAGCATCGATACAACAGACCACGAAAAGGTCAAAACGCAGATGTCTAATAGATTACAACAGGTATGCATAATCCCACGTGAAATCCAGTGCGTGCAATAATCTAGTGTCATGTTATGATGCACATATTAAATTTACCAAATGTTAAATAACCATTTTTGCCCACGCGTCACAATGATGAATGATATCTGTATTAAAATGTAAAAATGTAACAAGAGGGAAAGATATATCCGTCACAGTTTCAACATAGATCTATACCTTTGTTTAGACTTTGTTCTAGAAAAGAAAGATTTAACGGGCCTGAGTAAGAATGTGATTTACAGGCAATGAAATATGACGTGAGAATATGATATCCACGCAATGATATATGACGTAAGAATATGATATCCATGCAATGAAATATGACGTGAGAATATGATATCCAAGCAATGAAATATGACGTGAGAATATGATATCCAAGCAATGAAATATGACGTGAGAATATGATATC
>CM067312.1:19828509-20130578 GCA_034231615.1 Meghimatium bilineatum
AACCCCCTCTACGTTGCCTCCAGTGTCCATATTCCGAGTCTCAACACTGCATCGGTCAGACATTTGAAAAAAAATGCTCCCCAACATTTGTTCATTGCTTGTCCTGTGTGTAATTGGGAGCTGTATTCAAAGTTTTCTTCAATACCCAGGAGTACATGTTTAAGTTGGCGTATCTAATAACTGAGCCTTGACTAGGAGGTCTTTGACTACTTTACCCTCCGACCATTTGGTTATTTATATGAGCCATGACTCCAACTTTGAATGGGGTCGATTGTGGTGAGACATGTCGACTTCAGTGTCTTCTCGAGCATGAACAACACTTACGCCAGGATGTCTCGTGCTGGGTCATTGTAGCTCTGTTGCCACTGAATCGATTCACGTACACTGTACTACACTCTAGCGTGTGCTAACTTTTACATGTGGTACGTACTCGACAAATCACTGTATGTTAGGGACATTGACATTAGCCGCCCCTCTAATGTTTCTACTTTTTAAGCAGGCCAGGTCGGAAAGCTCAGATACCACGGATATGTTAGATGTGATGTTGTAGAGGTTTCGGAGATATTTCCTATCTCTCTGCAGGAAGTTCTCATTCCATCTTGCAGCAACCACATCCACGGACACGAGCCTACAGTCGTAATCAGGAATACAGCAAGAGCTGCTGTATTTCTGTTTCCACGGTGCACCAAGAGGAGATGCTTTTAGGATCTTTGTTATCTCCTAAACCTGGGTCCGCACGAGTGCAATGCGAGACCCTTTGTACCACATATTAGTTATATATTTGCGGAGATATATCATTTTAAAGTTGCGCAAAGCTGGTGAAACGTGCTATAATAGAACTGTATAATTGACAAGGGACTCGATTCTTTACTTCTGTTCTGAACTCTTCACTATTTTAGCGAGTTGCCAGGCCGCAGTCAAGGGTATGTTTAAACCAAGTCCATCAACATTAGAGTCATGTCGACTAATCGGGAATCATCCTTCTAAAGTAAAGTCAATTGACTTTTCCGTGATTTTCATTGGCTACAAAGTACACGCAAAGTGAAAATGAAAATCACGGGGAAACTCAAATAGTGTCACTTTAGAAGGATGATCCCAAATGAGACGGCATGACTATTGTTGAGGACTCTGTTTACACAAACTGAAATGTCTCTTGTATGTCGTCTTGGACCGACTTTGCCCCTGTTCCAGTAACCACACCTTCCATGATTAATATGTCCCTTCTTTAGTCTTTCTATATTATCAAAAACGCTCAGCTTTCTTGTTATATTGATGTTGAGTACTTTATATACGCTAACATCTTCTGTTTCTGTGTTGATTCTCAAACTCCTGCAGATCAACAGAATGTAGCTTGTAGAACGGAGTGCATTTGGGCATATGCGGTTTACAATTTAGCTGCGAAATCTGCGTCCTAGGTTCTGGCACATCCGACCTTTGCATGGCTTCTGTGTCATATTGACACTATATGCGAACACCAGCTCCACCGCAAACCTCATTAGTTGCCTTTTACGATGTGCTTGGCCGGCAACATTATCACTATTCTTTTCGCCCCTTTCTAGCTTCGCGAACAAAGCATATATTTAATTATTGAAGTGCTTCTCAACAGGAAACATATAGCGTAATAATAATGAACCATATAACGTACCAATGAGGAACCATATAGCGTACTAATGAGAACAATATAGCGTACCAATGAGGAACCATATAGCGTACCAATGAGGAACCATATAGCGTGCTGATGATGAACCATATAGCGTACTAATGAGGAACCATATAGTGTACCAATGAGGAACCATATAGCGTGCTGAGGATGAACCATATAACGTATCAATGAGGAACCATATAGCGTACCAATGAGAACAATATAGCGTACCAATGAGGAACCATATAGCGTACCAATGAGGAACCATATAGCGTGCTGATGATGAACCATATAGCGTACTAATCATGAACCATATAGCATACTAATCATGAACCATATAACGTACCAATGAGGAATCATATAGCGTACCAATGAGGAACCATACATTATCCTAATGAGGAACCATATAGTGTACCAATGAGGAACCATATAGCGTACCAATGAGGAACCATATAGTGTACCAATGAGGAACCATATAGTGTACCAATGAGTAACCATATATCGTACTAATGATGAACCATATAGCGTACTCATGAGGAACAATATAGCGTACCAATGAGGAACCATATAGCGTACAAATGAGGAACCATATAGCGTACCAATGAGGAACCATATAGCGTACCAATGATGAACCATATAGCGTACCAATGGGTGCAGTATCCTGCTGGGACCACGAAATAAAAATTGACATTTTGAGTTGTATCTGAGTGGGTAACAGGAAGGTCATTGCTTGAAATTATTTTGGCAAAATATGATCAACTGAATGTATATTGAAGCAGGAATTTTTACAGATCAACACAGTTCAGCTAACAAGGAAAGTAGGCCTGTAGATAATGAATTGGAACCCTAAAAAATCAAAAATGAAAATTTCATTAGAAACGTAGACAAAGGGTGGATAATTGTCTCCCCTCCCCCACATACACTCCACTCCTGACGAGACGATATTTTTTTACAAATAGGTCATCACATTACTTTTTTTTAAAAGTAATTCCATTCCTTCCCGCTTGCTGAAGATGTGTCTAGGGCCCTGAAGAAAATTTACTCGAACGAAGCAACTGTGTTTTTCGTGTGGTCTTTGGGATCGTGGAAACACGTTAGGGGCGAGTATTTCTTTAGTAGGTCTTTGGGATCATGGAAACACGTTAGAGGCAAGTATTTCTTTAGGAGGTTTTGGGATCATGGAAACACGTTAGAGGCAAGTATTTCTGTAGGGGGTCTTTTTAATTATAGATACGTTAGAGGCAAGTTCTTTAAGAGGTACGTGAGACCATGGAAACACGTTAAGGGCAAGTATTTATTTAGGAGGTCTTTGAGATCATGGAAACTAGTTAGAGGCAAGTTTTTTCTAGTGGTCTTTGGAATCAAGGAAACACGTTAGAGGTACGTTGTCCTGAATATTGGTATGATATGCACCCGCGAATTGACGGACCCGAAAGGGTAGCAAAGAATGGCAACACTGTTTATCTGTCAAACATGTCATACAGGTGACTAAGGTGGCTTAGGGCAGAGGTGATTAAGGTGGCTTAGGGCAGAGATGACTGCTCCTTACCATATACGGTCAAAATGACTCTTAAATAATTTTGAAGTCAAAGGTGTCCGGTTGAAAGTCATAGATTTCGCAGCAAAGTTGTACAGAATGATACAACTTAGTTCTCAGGACTACATCCTGATAATATGCAGGAGTTTGAGAACGAAAGCAGAGAAGAAGAATATGCGATACGTGTGAAAGACAAAACGGTACATTGGTGTCCAGAAAATATGACATTAAACCGATTATTTATTAGAAAGACAATACACAGCTGCAGTGGTCATATTAAATAAAAACATCAATTACTGTTGTGTTAAACAGATGTCGCAATACGAGATACCAACATATTGATTAGTTTATATAAAAAAAGAAGCAAGGGATTGTGGTCACGATACAATATGACAACCTATCGATTACGCATAGGTGAAACGTGCCTCGCGTCAATTATACAGCCCTGCTGATCCATCAGAAATCATCGTTATGAAGTATCGCTTTTTACATTTCCAGTGATATTTATTGGTTACAGTGCCGTCACACAATGGAAATCACGAGAAAAAACACAAGCATCATGTTAGAAGGATGATTTCCAATTTAGCCGACATATCATATATTGGCGATGGTCAGGATGTGAAATGTAATAGGAAACTCCGGTAGCAATACATCTGTGTTTGTTCTCAAATTCCAACCTGTTATAAATGTGTAGCCCAGATGAGATTACTGCGCTGTATCTTGTTCACATCTGTGTTGGGAAATATCCGCCTATCGACTCGACACAATAGGCATCAAAACATTTGCACAATTGGCCAACTTTGACTTTCTACAGATGGGTTACTCCACCCCCACGTCCAAAATCTTCATTTTGTTCTTGGTTACTTTCAGTTCCATGTGAAGCAAAAGACTGTAGCTGTAGGGCCTATCAAACGATTTATGTGCTGCTGTCTTTCAGCTGTGACAACCAGATCACAATGTATGTATGGCATCTTCCTCCACCCTTTTCTCAAAGAGTTCCTCACGTTTGCAGCTCCCCTCCTTCCCTGCGGGTTTCAACCCAGCTCCTGTCTCGCTATCTTGTCAAGTAAACCCCTTTACTAAACTCTTACGATAGCATTTTGGTTACTACAATTTGTCATTAATTAGGACCTATGCAACACCGACAGCCACGATACAAAACTACGCTATATAGATGACATATCTATGAAGTAATCATGAAATGAGAATTCTCGCACACAAAGTAAATATATCGATTCTGATTTCATGAAGGCGAGGCCAAATGTGCATCAAGTAGATTATGAGGATTTGAAAGGCAAGCTAAAAATAACAAATAGTCGGCGATACCACGCCCAAAAATAGCATATTAAACCACTCTTTATTTTTTTAAAACCAGATATTCTTGTGCTAAAATCCCATGTGCTGGACTGACAGATGCAAATATCGCAAATGTTGCTGTAGATCATCCGTACAAAGTAATTCTACTCTATCGTGTTATCTGTACAACGTAATTCTACTCTATCGTGTTATCTGTACAACTTAATTCTACTCTATCGTGTTATCTGTACAACGTAATTCTACTCTATCGTGTTATCTGTACAACTTAATTCTACTCTATCGTGTTATCTGTACAACTTAATTCTACTCTATCGTGTTATCTGTACAACTTAATTCTACTCTATTGTGTTATCTGTACAACTTAATTCTACTCTATTGTGTTATCTGTACAACTTAATTCTACTCTATTGTGTTATCTATGTTTTGCTATTAGAGGCTGTCCATAAATTCTGTCAACACTTGTGTGGCCCCTCCCTACTTGTCAACAACTCGTCAAGAATCCATTGAACCACCTCCCCTCTCTACATGCTTAATTATGTCCAAAAATACTCCCCCCCCCCCCTCGACAGTTTGGTTTCTTTTCGCGCTATACCATTTTATGTCTTGCAGCGTCAGGAGTAGAAGAGTAATCTTGAGACGGCCTTTTTGTGTGCTCCATATATGTTTATTTTCGTTATTATTTTATTTATGGGATACATCTTGTACATATTCTGCCCGTCTTTGTATCCATATGATAGTACTGTGATCCATCTGTCCCTGACATATGACAGTTATGTGATCCATCTTGTGCATGGTCTGTCCCTGACATATGACAGTTATGTGATTCATCTTGTGCATGGTCTGTCCCTGACATATGACAGTTATGTGATTCATCTTGTGCACGGTCTGTCCCTGACATATGACAGTTCTGTGATCCATCTTGTGCATGTTCTGCCCCTGACATTTGACAGTTCTGTGACCCATCTTGTGCATGTTCTGCCACTGACATATGATAGTTCTGTGATCCATCTTGTGCATGTTCTGTCGCTGACATATGACAGTTTGGTTATTATTTACAAATTCAGACGAAGAAGAAGAAGCTTTCAGCAAGTGTATACTCCGACTTGGAGTTCGTGTAACAAGATTACCTGAACTGTGACAACTATTTTTTTTACCGTCATATATTTACTCTGATACAACAGATTTGGATTCAAACCGGTTGTTGAAAGATCCACTCCTAAACACAGAGAGATAGTATTTTTTTTAATTTATTCTTCTGCGTTCATTCTCAAACTTCTGTAGATTAGCGATATGTAGTCTAGAGAACGGAATGTGTTGTGTCATGATTTACAGCTTAGCTGCGATATTTACTCCTTTCTGCCTGACACGTCCGATATCATCATGACTTCTGGATCACTGTGATTCTTTATTGTATGAAACAGCCACCCGCACACCAAAACCCTCCTTAATCGCCTCTTACGACATACATGTCAGGTAATAATGTTGGCACTCTTTGCTCACTTTAGGGCCTCAGAAACACAAGTACATTTTTAAAATTATTTTCAAAAGAACAGGTAAAATCACAGAGTAAATTACTATGCAAAATTGTGATGTTTAGTAGATCTTATAATACTAGGCGTTGTCACTTCGGTGGTTCAAGGTTCAAACCATTATCTGTTTAAAAGCTATATTGTATAAATTATGGTGTAGGGGTAGGACGTTTGCTTCTCAATCGAAGGGTATAAAAAATCAAGTTTGTTATCATATTTGACCCTCTGAGGTCGTTGTGACAGGATCTCCTTTATTTCTCACACATCCACAATTCTTCTTCCGCTTTCATTTTCAAATTCCTTCTTATTAGCGTAATCCGTAGAATGCGCAGTGTCATGGTTTACAGCTTGGATGATATACCTGCATTTTTTTACTTGAAATATCATACTTCAGTATTATTAAGACTTAGGCCTATAAGAATTGAACCAGGTACGTCCTAGCGCAACCGAATGGCCTTGCAATAGCGCAACCGAATGGCCTTGCAACTCAAGTAAACAGGGTTTTCCGTACTCGACCAACCACATTCCCCCAAAAAGTAGCGATCTTTGTAAGATATTTAAACAGGCGCACTCAAGTCAAGTCAGTACAGTTTTGGGACACTGATCGTATATGGGGTGATGCAGTCAACCCATTCAGTTATCTCTGGTATGGCAGGTTACAATATTGCTATTCTGTGTTTCCTTTGTGGTCTCTGGCAACACACGCGTGATACGTTCTCATATAACCAAGTTAAACGTGTATCTCTGGTTGAAAGAGCACGCCTAGCCGCCAACAAATTATCGAGGCTAACGGGAATTAAACCCGGTCCTTTTTATCGGTACTGAATCGCCTCGCAACTCAGTAAACGAGTTTTTACATACTTGACTAACCACATTCGGGGGCCGCTAGAACGGACGCTTCAATTCCCGTTAGTCTCAAGAATTTTCATTTATCGTCATGTTTCCCACTTGAATTTATTCGCCACCAAAGAGGGGTTAATCCCATTCCCACTAACCAACCAGACATAGAATACGTAATCTGATAACTTGACACGCTGAGCTAGGGATTGGAAATTTAACGACGGGATATACTGTGACCTTTGGCAATATAGGAGATGTGCATATAATAAATTAGGCCGTGATTCGTTACGTTTTTTAAAATTATTTTCGTGTTTCGTTTGGTCACTATTTATATACGTGGAGTCGTCATGGCTATTTTTGGCAAGCGATTCAGGGTATATAATTAGTGACTAACCAAAAACACAACAATAATAATAAAAAAAAGCAACGAATGAAGGCCTAATTAATTATGTACAGAGGTCTTCTATTGCAGATTGTCATGGGTATGCTGTGTTACATATGATAGAATGTGGAGTCTATATTAATTTTCATTGGTAGAGTGTTATAAACGTCTGCCTTATGAGTGAAAGCTGCATGCCTGCGCAGTGTCCGTACTGTTGAATCTGTTTCGATCAAATCGATCTACACTAGATGCTGGTTCAGTTATTCAATCAATAATGAGTCTATATTTCATAGTTGTGGAAGAAAACCAGGTCAAACGATTATTTTAAGTTATTTTAAGTTGCTATTCTCCTCTTCAGCATATGACACAACAGACTATATATGCACACATTCATATATATATATATCTATATATATATATATATATATATATATATATATATATATATATATATATATATATATATATATATATATATATATATATATGCATATATATATTCATTCATTCATTCATTTTCCTTTTGCGCTGAAGTTAGCGCATAGGGCAGAGGTCAGATTATCCAATTATGTCTGTTCAAAGCTATTCTGTACAGTTCTTGAATAGTATGAATATTGATTGTTTTACTTTCTCTAAGTATTGTTCTTCTGAGTGTTTCTTTTGGTCTACCCCTTGCTCTTTTGCCTGTAGGTATCCATTCAAGAGATTGGTGGTGTATTCTGGTTGTTTGTTTGTTGATGGATTTGTCTTGTTGTAGTAAGACACGCCCTTTTAAACCTTAGAATAATTTTCCTGTGGCTATATCAGAGCGTATATTTTGTTGGCGAATTACCCGGGTTGTCCAATTAGACATGGTCATACTGTTTACAGGTCATACACATGGAACCGTACGTTAAATAATTGTGGTATATTACAAAAATGACTGAAGATCGATAATGTGTACTTACTGCGCAAAACTGAAACCCAAAATGTTAAGCTAGGAACATGGTAATGAAGTTTTGCTAATACTAGAAACACACATAAATCGACATTTTTACCAGAAGACCTTCATCAAGACTACATACACAACAGAAAATTATAAGTAAGAACGACACTACAGACGTTCACATGACCGAACGACACTATAGACGTTCGCATGACTGAGGTAAATGTAATGTGGAGATGGACCGGAAGGGTAGAAACTAGTGATTAGAAAAATGTTATTACCCTGTTCCCAGCTTTACCTGTTGCTGCTATATTAGAAACAAGCAAATTAGAGAAGACACCAAACAGCAATGTGTTTTACTACAATATGAATAAACCCTGTGTTGGTTCGATCTAAAGGAGCATAGTCACGCGGAGAGCGTAGTCAATTGTTGGAATGATGGTCTCACAGAGTAACAGCTTTTCATTAAATTGTGGTCATGGCTATTTTTATCACATATGAACATATGTCTTGAAAAGCGTGATGACAGGATTACCTGAATCTATGAAGTTATTTTTTTTATGATCACACACAGTTTTGTTGTATTATGTTTTGATCCCCAGGTGTTCAAATAAGTTTTTGCAAGCTTATGTGCTAAGGGATGTTGTTTTAGCAATTTATTTAATACCAAAAAGATTCACATTATCCGCGTTATGCAAAACTTTAAGAAATTCCATACTCACAGTTAGAGAGAAATCCCATACTCAAAGTCAGAGAGAAATCCCATACTCACAATCAGAGAGAAATCACATACTAACAATGAGAGAGAAATCTCATACTCACAGTCAGAGAGAAATCTCATACTCACAGTCAGAGAGAAATCCCATACTCACAGTCAGAGAGAAATCCCATACTCACAGTCAGAGAGAAATCTTAAACTCAGTGTGAGAGAAATCCCATACTGACAGTGAGAGGGAATCCCATACTCACGATCAGAGAGAAATCCCATACTGACAGTGAGAGAGAAATCCCATACTGACAGTGAGAGAGAAATCCCATACTGACATTGAATAATTTCTGAGGGTTTCTACTTATCCAAAACATGCATGGTCGAATTCATAAGCTTAGACTCTCCTGGTAAAGCATAAGCTTAAATTCTCCTGGTCAAGCATAAGCTTAGACTCTCCTGGTCAAGCATAAGCTTAGACTCTCCTGGTCAAGCATAAGCTTAAACTCTCCTGGTCAAGCATAAGCTTAGACTCTCCTGGTCAATCATAAGCTTAGACTCTCCTGGTCAAGCATAAGCTTAGACTCTCCTGGTCAAGCATAAGCTTAAACTCTCCTGGTCAAGCATAAGCTTCGACTCTCCTGGTCAAGCATAAGCTTAGACTCTCCTGGTCAAGCATAAGCTTAGACTCTCCTGGTCAAGCATAAGCTTAGACTCTCCTGGTCAAGCATAAGCTTCCACTCTTCTGGGCAAGAATAAGCTTCCACTCTTCTGGGCAAGAATAAGCTTCCACTCTTCTGGACAAGCATAATTTCCTATCAAAGATGTACGTAGCATCCCACCTCTGGGTCATGGTCACTGTTATTTATGAGCCAGTCATGCTTATTCATCGTCTATATCTCTTTCAACGTTAAGACATGTAACGAAATGTGAATCACTTAAAAAAATTAACATCCCAAGGAACAACTGAGGGTTGGAGTAGAAGAGAGGTTGCGAAAATCAATCCAGGATTGATATCATTATTTTTCTACACTTGCTCAAATATCAGAGGACAGAGGTGTTTGGAGGACATTTCGTGCAGATGTCTTCAATTGTAGCATACCTTCGACCCTAACTTTTCCTGCAGATGTCTCCAATTGTAGCATACCTTCGACCCTAACTTTTCCTGCAGATGTCTCCAATTGTAGCATACCTTCGACCCTAACTTTTCCTGCAGATGTCTCCAATTGTAGCATACCTTCGACCCTAACTTTTCCTGCAGATGTCTCCAATTGTAGCATACCTTCGACCCTAACTTTTCCTGCAGATGTCTTCAATTGTAGCATACCTTCGACCCTAACTTTTCCTGCAGATGTCTCCAATTGTAGCATACCTTCGACCCTAACTTTTCCTGCAGATGTCTCCAATTGTAGCATACCTTCGACGCTAACTTTTCCTGCAGATGTCTCCAATTGTAGCATACCTTCGACCCTAACGGTCTTAGATGGCTTATGCGTCTGTTTTATGTAAAGTATATAATGTGTCAGCATCATCAAGTGTCGTCTCCGCAACGAACTTGGCTGCAATGTACTTTCAATTTACCTCTTACCTTAGTGGTGCATTCTACTAGACTGTATCCTGTTTATCTTGTGATACTTTCTACCCACTTGTATCCCCGCCTACCTTTTGTTCGCTTCCCTTCAACTTTACTCTCAAGTAAGATCTTAAACAAGGTGTTATTTCTTTTAATATGATTTAGTTATAGCATATGACCACATAGCTAGACCACTAACTCAAATAAAACGACGACACGGGGAATCTCCGTTCTCTCGACTACATCTTGCTGGAAATCTAGTAGGACCATTGTTCTGCTACAAGAGAAATCATACCGGTAGTTTGATATCGATTGTTTAAAAAAAAACAACCTTCGCCACTTAACAAACCATATCTAAGTCCTGGCAACAAAAAAAACAACCTCCCAGTACACCTTAACAGGGAAACAAAGTAACGAAAACTGTTTTGAAGTCAAGTTATGAGATTAACTGACAAATGTAACTCGATCACCAGGATTCTAAAGTGTAGTTAGAGTACTAAAGAAACGGTGATATATATATGTATGAATATATAACCACCTGCAAGTGAATTGTAAAGTCTTGCCAGGTAAAACAAGAGTTGGAATTGTGTTTCAAATAATTGTTTTTATTTACTTCGGTCTTTTGTTTGTTTGTTTGTTTGTTTATCACTAACCTCAGGAATTGCAAGCAAGGTGCTCTAACTTTCTATTTGTAGTGGAATCTCGTTGCTAGATTGATTTATTGTCTTCTTTTGTAACAAGTATAGCTATTTCTGTTCATTTCGATATTTGCTTTGTGTTACCCTAGCTCTCATCTCCAGTTGCTGGCTGTTACCCGACACCGGAGTTTTTAGCGCTTGGTTTCTCTTAGTTTTCTCTCAAATACAGGAGACTTCAGCTCTCAGTTTAATGAAATGTCTATGGAACAAAATCTGCTACTCAGAGTGGGTATTTACGTCCATGTCGAATCAGTTCACTACCAGGTTTTGCCTGATTTACCTGGGACCAACATGGGGATGGGGGAGGGGTGTATAGGGATGGTAAACAATAGTAACATAATGATCTATTATTGTGTCATAGAAGTATATTAAGAAGGGTTGGGGATTGCTTGACACAACAAATCATAAAAGATAAGCCTTAAGTAGTCGCAGACCAATAAACTGATCTGAAAGACACAAATACAAAGATGCTTTAAATGAAAACCATAATAGTGTGATATAAATTATTAGAATAACCACGACACTGTCGTGTAATATGTTCATATTGTTGTTAAATATGTTAAGAGTTTCCTGCACGTGTCATCTTGGTACAGAAAATCAAAATGATATTCTAATGGCATGCTAATTAACGAAAGTCATCCCGCTATTTGCATGCAACAAATAGCAGCTGCATTGTGTTATCGGTGGAAAAAAAATTTGGTGAAAGGATGAGACTTTAGAGATTCATCGACCAATGTAACTCCAGTATGGTGATGCATGCGTATCAATCCAGTAAGTGTATGAGTGGAGTGGGATGTTTCAATGCGAAGCGAGTTCTATAACAGTCTGTTTACGTGCGCTTAATGCCGTTTGGAAAGTCTCTTCCAGTGTTTAGCTCCGATTTGTATGTTGCGAACATTGGTCCATGAATTATGTCCACAATTAGAAAGGGAGTATGAGAATAAATTTAACAGCTGTTTGCAAGGAGCGGAGGAGGGGGGGAGGTTTGACAAAAGTTGACGTCGATAATACCATCGATTTCATTTGATAATTATTTTCTTCAAATATGAAACAAATCATGTAGATATTTCGTACATTTCATGGTAAACTTTTTTTGCAAGGTTGTGTTTCACAGTTTTTTATTTACATATTAAGCACGGGATGTCCTTGAATTCTAGACGAGTTTGTCGTCTGGGGGTGGGGAGAGGGTAAAAAAATTTCATAACTTAAAAAAAATAATTGGTAATAAATAAATTATCAAAAACTGTTGACTTAAGGACATCCCTTTAAAGAATCATTGCAAGTTGAGAAGTCTTCACGTACTTACCTGTCTGTGCAATCAATGTGATACATTTAAACATATATGACGCCATTAAAAACAGCATTACAGTGGTGATCTCTTTACCACAGTGTGTGAATTATTGTCCATATCTTCCTTGTGTAAGAGTTAGTTAGTTAGTCGTCGGATCATCATCACTGCAAACTGGACACATCCATAGTTGCTCCGATCTCTCCTTGAGTGTATCCGCCATCACACTTCTGCTGACAGTATCGGTCCTATGCTGGTTGACCATCATTCTTCTGCGCCCTCCAAAATGTTCACCTCTAGCAACACCGCATCTCAATCCCTGATCTTTAATCCTAGCCATTGAAAAGGAATCATCATCCACATTCGTCTCACTCTCGCGTGTTATATATCTTAAGGAGTTCAAAACGTCAGCGCGATCCATTGCCCCATCGCCCTTTGCCACAATCGCACACGATGCCAGTTGATCCGCTCTTTCATTGCCTCGAACGCCCACATGTCCCGGCACGAAAATAAATGTAACCGCCTTCAAGCTCGCATTTCTCAAGGCCTCAATCCACTGTTCGCGAACGAGACCCACTTGTACCTTCTTAATCATACTCATAGAGTCACTCAAGATGCAGACCTGCGTTACTTTCTGTGTGCGTAGCCACTCAAATGCCTTGGTCACCGCCATAGTCTCCATGGTCATACTACTCGTAGTGACCGCAAAGGCACCACTTTCCTCCTTGATCGTTTTACCTGCGCACTGAGCTGTAAAGGCCCAAGCACTGCGAACATGCCTAATTACAGATCCATCAGTGTATATAATCACATCCCCCTCTTTGGTATTCTCACTGATTAAAACCTGCACTTCTTTCTCCACAGCTGTGGGACACCATTCTCTGCATTCCCTGCTAAGTGATATTACTACTCTCAAACAAGTTTCGAAATCTGTGGGTAGACCTATCCATTCCGCACCAACTGCCACATCCTGTAATCGGCACACGCTTTGTATTACATCTTCAGCACGTCCCATCCACGACCTTCCTCTCTTGAGTCTGCTGCCTTTAACTTTCTGTATTTCCTTGTGTAAGACTTGGGTGAACAAATAACTTATGCAGATGATGCTGGTTTGAGAACACAAGTTGTTACCAATATACATCATATTTACGAATAAATGATTCACAAACCATTTTTGGCTGTAGTTATTTACTAAGCATTATATTTTTTCTCGCAGGTTGCCATTGTATTATGAACGGTCCGATGCATGACTGCCTGAAGATGAAATTTAATCTGGTAGCTAGACCATTTCGACATGAACTGTGTACCCTTCTTCTACAGAGACGCAAACACACATACAAATTATTAACACATTATGTACCAGAGACACGTCAAGCTAGAGAGAGATGGGCAACATTTTAAGTCGGCGGTCTGTAATGAGCTTTCTCTTGTGACAAGGGACCAAAACGTTTCCTTTTTTAGTCCTTTAAAGTTCCAAACATTGTTTTCTGAGCTTTGGGCTTCAGCGCATTTATTACTCATAGATCAGATTGTTCATGAAACAATGTTTTAGTAGTATTTTGCCAATTTGATTTGACTGTGCCCGTGATGATCCTATGTGCCTGGTTTTACGCTTTATCTAGCTCATGTAATGCGGTCTTTGTTACTGGACACCATGCAGGTGACCCGTATTCCATGTGTGGTCGTATGCCCTACTGGTAAACTACTTTTTTTTTCCATTCGCTTCCCATGTGGTTCCACACTTAGCTCTATCAGGATGGCTAACTTTCTCCCTTTTTTTTTGTTGTCGCTTTCTTGATGTGTTCCTTCCATAGCAACTTGTAAAATGGACTCTGAGATATGTGGATTATTTGTCTTCTTTCACATTTTACTTAGTCAAAACAGCTATAAAAACAGCTATGGGATCAGACCAACGATGTCAAAACTTCATAGGAAGTGTGGAAGGAAACCATAGAAAGTGTGTAAGAAAACCATAGGAAGTGTGGAAGGAAACCATAGAAAGTGTGTAAGGAAACCATAGGAAGTGTGGAAGGAAACCATAGGAAGTGTGTAAGGAAACCATAGGAAGTGTGGAAGGAAACCATAGAAAGTGTGTAAGGAAACCATAGGAAGTGTGAAAGGAAACCATAGAAAGAAAAAATATGAAATAACTATTAAATAAACCATTCGTCAAAAAAGGCCTTTATAAAGTAAATAACATAAAACACTCGACGAATTAAACACATCACTAGTCCCACCCACCCACACACACACGCACGCACGCACACACACACAAATTTGATATCCATAATATGTAGCACTGAAGTAAAAATATAATGCTATGTGTTTTCAGTCTGTCATGAAGCAGGCACTACACAGAAAATAAGTGTTGTTACTAGCAAACCAGTCATTTGTAACATTTTAGTGCCGTGTTTCTTAAGTCAAGAGCACTGATAATAACAGGAGTCTAGTCATGCATATTTATCCCACGAGTTGGACATTATTGAGCTGTGTCCTTCGATTCTAGAAGACCTGTGGGGTCATTGGAAAACAGCCTTCTAGAATGAATCATTTGACTTTTTTTGGAGATATTCATTGGCTGTCCATACAAAGTATAAAAATAGTGACTAATGAAAATCACGAGAATAGTCAAATGAGTCATTTTAGAAAGCTGTTTTCCAACTAGCCAACAGATCTGCTATTGTCGCTGGTCCCGGTTGAGCTATAATTGATAGTGACTTTCACCAATAGAAGACAATCGAGCAGAATAAAAATAAGCCTTTTGACGTCATCTTTTCGATTTTTACATGCATTTCGCTCATCGGCGTTGGCAGTAGACACAAATTATATATATATATATATATATATATATATATATATATATATATATATATATATATATATATATATATATATATATATGACCAACTAAATGCACGTAAATAATTAAAATCATCATATATGAAGACTTGTTTTAATTCAGCTAGTTGGATTTCTATTGGCGAGAGTTACGTCTTGACTTCAGATGTTAAGAAGGTCAAAGGGCAAAGAAAGTTCCGCTGCACGGATTAGATAAGACTGCATCATTCTAGTGTATGAATATTCTAGCTATTTATTGCTATTGGTATATGTGTTTCCGTGGTCTGAAAGGGGAAAGGGAAGAACGAATAGTAACACTGCCATCTCTCATGGATGACGTCAGAGGTAAAGATTGTTGGACATGAGAACAACTTTATGCCAAATTATAGTCTTTATTTCCTGATATCTGCATTTCTCCGTCGGTCTCTTCTAGTAATATTTCTAGCTTTCGTCAAACATCTTATTACTGTCATCTTTTTCGCTAGTGTCTTTGTCAAGGGCCGTGTTTGACATTAGCAACACTGGCTTGAGTTGGTATACAAATATTATTTATCAACTGTTGTTTTGTAACCATGCAGATTGATGTGTGTTTGAGTATTGGCAAGAGCTGATAAGTCACATCATGTGATTTCTGACATCTTGTTTCTATCTCTCTATCAAATTTGCCATTGAACAGAATACCAATATGGTGCTGAACTTACAACTGTAGAATCTTTCATTACTGTGTGCTTTCTTGTTAAGGAATGCAGGAAGGATTTTAGGCTGTAGAAATAAATGCCGCTTTGCCATAGCTGTCGCTACGACGTGTAAAATATAGACTTGTACAACTGTAGAATATAGGGGAAAATGTGACACACTCCTACTTCCTTGGGGGTTCTACCATCATGACCAACTGAGAACACGTGCCTTCAACAAAGTTCTTCGAGTTTTGAGATATTTCAATTCTTTATTGTGACTGCAACTAAAATGTGATAGTTGCACGATTGTATCAGCTGCCCAGCCCCTAGTACGGTGGTTCTCAATCTTCTAGCTGTTTATTACTATTGGTGGTCACCGCTACTTGGATAAGTAAATAGATAAAGGAATATATAGGTAAATAGTTAGACACCATCCTCGATGACTTGATTGATACGGATACTTGGAAACTGAACGAAGCCGGTAGATTAAAGGAGGGGGAGGTTGGGGGTTGCACCTACCTTCTTGGGAAATGGAACATGTTCATTAGGACTATAACACATGAAAAACAGAGGTGAAATATATATATATATATAAGACAACCCTGATTGTATGAAAGTTACATATATTCGTATGATACAACCCTGGTTGAACGAAAGTTACATATATTCGTACAATACAACCCTGGTTGTATGGAAGTTACATATATTCGTATGATACAACCCTGGTTGAACGAAAGTTACATATATTCGTACAATACAACCCTGGTTGAACAAAGTTACATATATTCGTATAATACAACCCTGGTTGAACGGAAGTTACATATATTCGTATAATACAACCCTGGTTGAACGAAGTTACATATATTCGTATAATACAACCCTGGTTGAACGAAAGTTACATATATTCGTATAATACAACCCTGGTTGAACGAAAGTTACATATATTCGTATAATACAACCCTGGTTGAACGATAGTTACATATATTCGTATGATACGACCCTGGTTGTATGGAAGTTGCATATATTCGTATAATACAACCCTGGTTGTATGGAAGTTACATATATTCGTATAATACAACCCTGGTTGAACGATAGTTACATATATTCGTATGATACGACCCTGGTTGTATGGAAGTTGCATATATTCGTATAATACAACCCTGGTTGTATGGAAGTTACATATATTCGTATAATACAACCCTGGTTGAACGAAAGTTACATATATTCGTATAATACAACCCTGGTTGAACGAAAGTTGCATATATTCGTATGATACGACCCTGGTTGTATGGAAGTTGCATATATTCGTATAATACAACCCTGGTTGTATGGAAGTTACATATATTCCGGCTAGCAATAAAATGACACAACGATTTTAAAAAAAACATTTTTATCATCCACTATAAAATAGAAGAAAATTGTTCTTTCTATCCCTAAAGTTTTCCAGAACTTTAGTATTTCTTGCTTGTGAATCCAAAACAAAAAAGACTATTTCGGTAAAGGAAATGGAACGAATAATATTTCCTGAAGGTGAACAAGACAATTTGGAAAACTCGAACACTGATCGATTTTAAGATTGATCTCTTTAGAAGGAACAGAGCTCTTATCAGGAAGTAGCTGCATCATCATAATATCCAAGGATGTACTTAAAGATTTATTATTGGTGAAATTTGTAGGAGTAACACGATTCGTGTCTACAGTTGGAAGAGAGTGAGAGAGAGAGATAGAGAGAGAGAAAGAGAGAGAGAGAGATATGGATTGAAATGTAATAAGACAGAGATCTGCTGTGGTGGACATAATTGGTGAAGAATGAAGGACGAGGTTAACAATGAAGTAGAGGAATTGGGAAATTATAAAAAAAGGGAATAGGGAAACCATGGAACAGAGGAATTTAGAAACCATGAAACAGAGAAAGCTGAGAAACCACGAAACAGAGGAAGCTAAGAAACCATGAAACAGACCGGGGATGAGGGAAACAGAGGATTGCTGAGGGACAGAGAAGCAGGTGGGCTTAGAAACCATTAAATAGAAGGGGCTGAGAGACAATAAAACAGAGGGGAGAGTGGGGATGATAAACCATGAAATAGAAGGGGGCTGAGAGACAGTGAAACAGTGAGGGCTGAGAAACCGTGAAACTGAGGGTTGAGTGCTGAGAAACCATGAAATAGAGATGGGCTGTGCGACAGCGAAACAGAAGGACTGGCTGATAAACCGTAAAACAGGGGGAGGGGAACTGAGAAACACTAAAATAGAGAGACGGGCATAGAGACAGTAAACAGAGGGGCTGAGAAAACATGAAACAGAGAGGGGTGACAGTTAAACAAAGGAGACTTATAAACCATGAAACAGGTGGGGGGGGGGGAGGGCTGAGAAACTCTGAAAGAAACGCATAGATACGAGTGGACATCAAAAGTCAGTCACAAATGGCTGGATCGCAAAGTCAGTCCCAAGTGGTTGGATCGTAAAATCAGTCTCACATGGATGGATCGCAAAGTTAGTCACAAGTGGTTGGATCGCAGTCAGTCACAAGTGGTTGCATCGCAAAATCAGTCACAATGGCTGGATCACAAAGTCAGTTACAATGGCCAGAAAAAAAAATTAACTATGATACGAACATAAAAATTCTTGAGTCTAACGGGAATTGAACCAGTCACGAGATTTTCCGTACTTGACTAACCGCATCTCCTAAAAAAAGATGCGATTTTGTCAAGACATTCAAACTGTGCACTCAAGTCACTGAGAACGGACCAATCGAGACAGGGACTATTACAACAACAACGAACATCCCGTACAAGTATTGCCAGGTATATATATATATACCTGTACGAGTTTATGACTTTAAATTTAAGCTTATGGTAAATTTATCGCCAAAATCTAGTACCAAAATACCAAAATTTATATAAACGGTACTTCTGAACAGTAATAATAACAATAATAGCAATAAATTATAACAGTAATAACAATAAAGTTATCATTAATAAATAGTCTATTGTCTATCCCTAGATGGAAGCTGGTTGATAACATCCACACTTGCCGTTAAGCGTAGGATAGATTGTTATTTAAAATAATATTTAAAATAATAATAATAAATAGTAATAATTATAATAAATAATAATAAATATATCAACAATAGTTATAATATTAATACACAATAATAGTAACAATGATATTAACAATAATAAAAACTTAATCATAAAGCTATATAAATAATTGATTTCCAATTATTGTCGAATTTTTAGACATGGTATATACTTCGGTCGCTCTACCAGTGCAACATGGACGGGTATGACTTCTCCACACGTCGATCTTTGGTCTAGTTCGACTGAGTTAAGCTATTAGGTTTTCGCACTAAAACATCTGCCACCAAAGCTGCAAACGATATTACAGCTTGTTTGCAATCTGTTTCTGAAAATAAACATCCGGAGAAGATAGTCTGTTTTTGAAATGTTAACATGTAGGAAGGAGAGAGTGATGTAGCTATTTCTTCTCCAGAATAGTCCTGCGCTCAGATTCCAACAGCGTCATTTATCTTGACTGATCCATCTTTTTCAGTGATTTTCATTGGCTGGTATCACAAAGATTACGTAAAGTGATAAACGATCAGCCTTATCAGCCAAAGTAAGCGAGGGCTGTTTATGATAATCTTTATTGTGGTCATTTGTTTGTCCTGATGAAGGCTTTATAGTCGAAACGTCGTCTGTCCCTATATCTCGTTGTTAAGTTGTTTTATATTTTATTTTGGTAACACACCTACCTATTTTTGTATATCTTGAAATGCTGTTTAGGATAGCGCGCAAGGACTATTGTGTAGACGTACTTCGCTGGAGCAAGACAGTTACGATTTAGAAGACCCGTTCGCTGAAATAATTAGGACCCCATTCGTTACGTTTTTGATTATTTTGGGCTCTCGGTTGGTTACTATTTATATACTTGGAGTCACCGTGGCTATTTATGGTATGCGATTTCAAGTATATAAATATTGATCAATGGAACCCCCAACAATGGCTCGTGTCCGTTCACGTGACAATTCTAGATAACAGGTCTATTTGGAGACGGTCGTGACTGGATAATCATTGCTATTGGTGACTTGTAAAAGTGCACTTTGACCTCTTGCATACAATATATATAAATAGATTTATGATAAGAGCAGTATAGGGCACTGGGTCATTTACCTAAACGCTTGTAGTGGTGTCATTCCTATCATTTGAAGTTTCCAAGTTTAGGTAAAAATTGCAAAACTTATCTGCCAACAAAACAAGTTACGCACTGGGATGGTCCTACGCGCTGATTCCAAGCAGTGTTACTTAACTTGGCTGATATTATTTGTTTGTGCTTTTATTGACTGGTGATACAAGGGATACGTAATGTGACCAATGAATACTTAGTATCAGCCTAGATCAGTGATGCGGTTTGGGATCGCGAGCAGGACTAAGCTTGCGGATGGCTTGAAGCAAAAGAGCGAAACTAATTATACAGATCACATAATGTGTTGTCATGCGTGTGTGCCTGTTTGTGTGTGTATGTGTGCGCGGGCGTGTCTGTGTGCGAGTGTGTCTGCGTGCGGGTCTTATTTCAGTACCAAAGAAGATGTCAAAGGAGATTACGATGAACCCTCATCATGTGACGCTCCACTGACACTTTGCATGTTATGATTCATGAGTTCAGCTTATCACTTTACACCAGGCAAGTTTCCACAGGTGTTTGATTCCCAACTATAAATCCAACAGAGTGTAGCTACTCACAGTTTCAATTCAATGTTCATTTTTCTTTCTTTTTGTATATCTATTATGTTAATCTTTGTATATCTATTAATGTAATCGGCACGGAATGTTACAATGCAATTCTGTAAATGATGCCACAATATATTCCGTTCTCGGGACAACATCATGCTAATATGCAGAAGTTTCAGAACGAATGCAGAAGAAGAACAAGACCATGATGGTCATTGATCACATACTCTTGGTTGATGAAAATGGTCATTGATCGCACAATATTGGTTGACATAACTAATTATCAATCACTCAATCTTGGTTGATGCAAATGGTCATTGATCACCAATCACACAATCTTGGTTGATGCAACTGGTCATTGATCACCAATCACACAATCTTGGTTGATGCAATTGATCATTGATCACTGATCACACAATCTTGTTTGATAGAACTGGTCATTGATCACTGATCACACAATCTTGTTTGATAGAACTGGTCATTGATCACTGATCACACAATCTTGTTTGATAGAACTGGTCATTGATCACTGATCACACAATCTTGTTTGATAGAACTGGTCATTGATCACCAATCACACAATCGTGGTTGATGCAACTGATCATTAATCACAGATCACACAATCTCGGTTGATGCAGCTGATCATTGATCACACAATCTTGGTTGATGAAACTGATCATTGATTACACAATATTGGTTGATGCAACTGGTCATTGATTACACAATCTTGGTTGATGCAGCTGGACATTGATCACACAATCTTGATTGATGCAACTGATCATTAGTCACTGTATAAACTTGAAAACCACTGAATAAGTCGAATCAACTACGTGCGTGGTGTAGGATCAAGCCCGCAGGAAACATCTTCTTGAGGACTTGCTCAAATCCTTCCTGGTCTTATATTTATCACAAGGTCTTTGTTCTCAATGATAGCTAGACTTATGTAAAAATAACTCTCTTAGATATTTCATTGCACGCATTCTCTAAAGCAGTGGTTCTCGACCTTCTTGGCCGTGGTCCACTTTCGTACATATTTTATTTCGCGCGTGCTTTCCCACCCCCTTTCCGGTGTCAAAAATGTGACTTTAAAAGTGGCGAATCCGGTAGGTAGGTAGTTATATGTTTATCTCTCTTTTAGAGGGGCATGCTGCTTTAAACCGGCGAACAACAAAGTCCAATTTGGTTATATCACAACCCACTACAACATAATATTAGAAAGTATAGTAATAGTAACAAAGACCCCCATTCACTAGTCAGTATGCACAGCTAAGCTTTTTAGGCTTAATATAGTTATTACCGTTTGTTGTTAAAGTGGTCGATTTCAAAATTGTTCTCCCTGACCCTAAGAGGGTTTCAGATGGCCCGTGATGAGAACCACTGTTTTGAACGTTAATCCAACAGACAATCACAATTAGAGTTGGCATATGAGTCTCTCTTATCACCGTTAAGTCTTTCTATTACGAAAGCCCACATAATATCTAAGGCTTCGGGCGGAGGAGAAATTGTTGAAGGATACACCTCTTGTCCTAGAGCGAGAAAATGCAACCTAAAACCAAATGGTGTGATGGGACAGAACATGACACTTGTGATAAAATACAGAATGCAAGCTACTGGGTACCCAACACAAATGTGCTGTTGTTTGGGAGGCGGGCAAAAACCCTCCACGGAAGGAATATAGAGTCATTAGTCACTCATATCTTCAATCACAACTTCATCAGTCACAATTTTTTCAATCACAACTTCACTAGTCACAATTTTTTCAATCACAACTTCCATCTGTCAAAATTTTTTCAATCACAACTTCACTAGTCACAATTTTTTCAATCACAACTTTTCAGTCACAATTTCTTCAATCACAACTTCCATCAATCACAATTTTTTCAATCACAACTTTTTCAGTCACAATTTCTTCAATCACAACTTCCATCAATCACAATTTCTTCAATTACAACTTTTCCAGTCACAATTTCTTTAATCACAACTTTTTCAGTCACAATTTCTTCAATCACAACTTCCATTAATCAATATTTCTTCAATTACAACTTTTTCAGTCACAATGTCTTCAATCACAACTTTTTCAGTCACAATGTCTTCAATCACAACTTCCATCAATCACAATTTCTTCAATCACAACTTTTTCAGTCACAATGTCTTCAATCACAACTTCCATTAATCAATATTTCTTCAATTACAACTTTTCCAGTCACAATTTCTTCAATCACAACTTTTTCAATCACAATTTCTTCAATCACAACTTCCATCAATCACAATTTCTTCAATTACAACTTTTCCAGTCACAATTTCTTTAATCACAACTTTTTCAGTCACAATTTCTTCAATCACAACTTCCATTAATCAATATTTCTTCAATTACAAACTTTTCCAGTCACAATTTCTTCAATTACAACTTTTTCAGTCACAATTTCTTCAATCACAACTTTTTCAGTCACAATTTCTTCAATCACAACTTCCATTAATCAATATTTCTTCAATTACAACTTTTCCAGTCACAATTTCTTCAATCACAACTTTTTCAGTCACAATTTCTTCAATCACAACTTTTTCAGTCACAATGTCTTCAATCACAACTTCCATCAATCACAATTTCTTCAATCACACCTTTTTCAGTCACAATGTCTTCAATCACAACTTCCATTAATCAATATTTCTTCAATTACAACTTTTCCAGTCACAATTTCTTCAATCACAACTTTTCCAGTCACAATTTCTTCAATCACAACTTTTCCAGTCACAATTTCTTCAATTACAACTTTTCCAGTCACAATTTCTTCAATCACAACTTTTTCAGTCACAATTTCTTCAATCACAACTTTTTCAGTCACAATTTCTTCAATCACAACTTCCATTAATCAATATTTTTTCAATTACAACTTTTCTAGTCACAATTTCTTCAATTACAACTTTTCCAGTCACAATTTCTTCAATCACAACTTTTTCAGTCACAATTTCTTCAATCACAACTTCCATTAATCAATATTTCTTCAATTACAACTTTTCCAGTCACAATTTCTTCAATTACAACTTTTCCAGTCACAATTTCTTCAATCACAACTTTTTCAGTCACAATTTCTTCAATCACAACTTCCATTAATCAATATTTCTTCAATTACAACTTTTCCAGTCACAATTTCTTCAATCACAACTTTTTCAGTCACAATTTCTTCAATCACAACTTTTTCAGTCACAATGTCTTCAATCACAACTTTTCCAGTCACAATGTCTTCAATCACAACTTTTTCTGTCACAATGTCTTCAATCACAACTTTTTCAGTCACAATGTCTTCAATCACAACTTTTTCAGTCACAATGTCTTCAATCACAACATTTCGATGAAACTATTGTTTCATCAAGTTGCCCACAATCAGGAACACTCAAGTGGTGGGAAGGAATAGGGACTGATGAGAAAAAGCTTTGGATCTATGGCCATGGTGCTTCTTTTTCATTCTCAAAATCCTGCAGAGTAGCAGTATGTACTCTGGAGAACGGAATGAGTTGTCATGGTTTACAGCTTGGCTGTGATATCTGCGCCGTTAAGACTGATACATCTGACTTCAGCAGGGCTTCTGGGTCATCTTCAAAACCTACTCAGTCGCCTTTTACGATATGCATGGTTGTTTAAATGTCGATATTCTTTGCTTCCTTTTCGGGTCCTGACAACACATTGACAACCATTACTATATATGTCAACTATGAACCGGTTACCACAATAATGCATACCCTGTTAAACATTGCAACATCAGGTCAGTAGATCGGAAGTGGGTTGTTAAGGGTTCAAAGCTCCACATGGATCTATGAAACTTCATAATTAGTACTAACGAGAACACACAAGCATATTAAACAAAAGACAATCCCCTCTACCCCTTACGAAAGAAAGCAAACCTATTGATTCTTACTATAAAAAGAAATATCAGCGGAAACCCATCAATGTTTGATGGTAAGAGAATAGTAGTCTAGTGAGGGAAAAGGGAACATGAGAGATAGAATGTATGTGTGTGTATGCTAGTGTGGTACCCCTCCACTAAGGTAACAACACAGATTATTGATTTCGGTGTCACTAATTCATGTAATTCCTGGCTACGCCGCCCCCTCCATGTTTATCGTCTTGTTTCTTAAAAGTGCATCAGTTAACTTAAGATGAGTCAACATCGATCATTTGTAAAAATAGCACTTCCAGAAATCTCCAATCGTTGCTACATCCGTTGTCTCAAATACTTCTAAGGATTCCATCAGCGTAAGTGCGCATGCTTACTGGTGTGATATATGCAAACCAAATGTCGCGGTTTCATTGGATTTTATATCTGCAATATAACTCCCTCATTGCACAAGTTTGCTTATCACGTGACCTGTAACTATATCGAATGTAACTGAACAATATGTTATCCTTTATAACATTCACATAGAAAAATAAATCATTATAAATATGGAACCAAAAAACTAACAGTTTCTAGGTCACACAAAACCGAGCCTGTTTCACTGATGAGAAAAACCAATGGAAAATTTCGCGCAGGGTCTTGCCGACCTTCATACCTATCACGTGTGATGTTTCTTCGACCATGATTGGCTGAATAGTTATAGTGGAAAATTTTAGAACCCGCGCTTTTAATCTTAATCATGAACATTAATGTACAACTTTATATTGTACCATTTAATAGTTCCATTAAATTAAAGTAATATTAATATCACCTTACTTTATAATGAGAATACTACCTTTATAAGTAAACCAAACGTGTATTTAAATTAATAACTTTTGTTTAAAACATGCGTAGAACCAAATAGTGTACAATTTACATGTATCCAATGTTTATCCACACATGCGATTTACATAAAATATTGTAATGTGGCTACCTGTAATGTAGTAGTAATATTGTATAAATTGTAATAAAAATTAATTACCTTCTGATTCAGCGTTAGAAATACATTCACCGGTCAAGTGTTTAAATGTACTGTTAGAGAACCAGGCTTGTATTTTCTAGACAAGACACTGCGCGCTGAGCGGCAAACACGTGAGTTGAGTTTGTAACTGCCGACCGGGATTTCCCTCTCTTCGTTGTTTCAAACACAATCTTGTTATTATTTTGAGACAGATTATGAACCCGGTCGTGATTGCACTGAATTGCTAAAATGAATTGCAGAAACTAAGAATGAACGGAAGACATAATCAAATTGTCTTGTTCTGCCAGAATGATGAATACATCATTAATGTTTACGTGAAATATCTATTCGCTAAACCTTTTTTTGCATTTCAACGTCAGGAGTAGAACAGTTTTCTGAGGATGACCCTCGTGTGTGCTGAGTATATTGTGGTATTTGTCGCCTATTTTATTTCGGTGCTCCATCGTTTTTGTGGCCGGCCACTAGGTCTGCCTTCACTGTAATCTGTGTGAAGATCTATGCTTCACTGTAGCTTGCTACGGTATGCTCTCTGATGGTAGTCTGCTGATGTGTACAAACCATTTGATATGTTATCTCTTAATATATTCCAATATTGGGGCGTTGCCTGTTTTTTTGTCTAATGTCCTCATTCCTCACTCTGTCACTTAGCGATTTCCCTAGATACCATTTCAGCTGTCACAAGTTTACGTTTGTCTTAACCCTATTCCTGACAGTAGTTTCTCTGAAGTGGTCAAACTACTTGATTTCAGCTCGTGAGGTTATGGGTTCGAGACGTTGGATTCACAAATGCACTTTTTCGGAGATCTTGAATTATCCATTATATATTAAGATGCATACATAAGTGGAATCGGGTACACGGCTGTAGAAACAACTTTGGGAAAAACCAGGGGGGGGGGGTGGATTTAAGAACCCATGGGAAGGGGTGTTAAGAATCAAAGGGGAGGAGAGTTACCTAAAAAAAAAGAAAATAAAAATCTAATGTTCTCATATCTGCAGGAAATTTTATATTCTATTGGAGAAAACCGGTACGGGGAAATTTACAATTTTTAACATGTTTATTTGTGCAGAATGTTATGTTTCACTTTGCTAGGAAGGTGGTGAACCTTTGGACTCACTCTCCATTATACACTGCTCCGACAGAATGTTATGTTCCACTTTGCTAGGAAGGTGGTGAACCTTTGGACTCACTCCCCCTTATACACTGCTCCGACAGAATGTTATGTTTCACTTTGCTAGGAATGGGTTGAATGTTTGGAGCCCCCATTCCCCTTATATACGGCCATTGGCAGAATTCAATTTGTGCACGGGGGGGGGGGTGTAAGACCCAGATATAATAAAGTCAGTAGTTTTTTGTAAATAGTATTGATCTCTGGTGGTCTGAGTTTGAACTTGTCTCTGGTAGTCTGAATTTGAACTTGTCTCTGGTAGTCTGAGTTTGAACTTTTCTCTGATAGTAAGAGTTTGAACTTGTCTCTGGTAGTCTGAGTTTGAACTTTTCTCTGGTAGTCTGAGTTTGAATATATACATAAATACAGTGTCTTTTATCAATTACACAGTGATGTTGGTTCATCAGGAATCATGTAACTAAAGTGACGCATTGTTTGTCGTACTCTTTCGTTCGTTTATAATATGTTGTTTATATCTGTAATTTTGCCTCTTTCGTTCGTTTATAATATGTTGTTTATATATGTAATTTTGTCTCTTTCGTTCGTTTATAATATGTTGTTTATATATGTAATTTTGTCTCTTTCGTTCGTTTATAATATGTTGTTTATATATGTAATTTTGCCTCTTTCGTTCGTTTATAATATGTTGTTTATATCTGTAATTTTGTCTCTTTCGTTCGTTTATAATATGTTGTTTATATCTGTAATTTTGTCTCTTTCGTTCTTTTATAATATGTTGTTTATATCTGTAATTTTGCCTCTTTCGTTCTTTTATAATATGTTGTTTATATCTGTAATTTTGCCTCTTTCGTTCTTTTATAATATGTTGTTTATATCTGTAATTTTGCCTCTTTCGTTCGTTTATAATATGTTGTTTATATCTGTAATTTTGTCTCTTTCGTTCGTTTATAATATGTTGTTTATATCTATAATTTTGTCTCATCAATAAACTTCACCATCGCCTATTGGTGATTTCATTATTTGTTGAAATATTGCATGCTGCAGTTCGCTGAATTTGATTAGTGCATTGCTTTAAGTATAGCTCCTTCTTGACCAGTGTTTTGTCACTTCTTGCAAATCTCCAGTTATTTTTCTGTGCTTCTTCTCCTTGATCCGTTTAAAATATGTCTATATTTGTAATTTTGTCTCCTCAATAAATTTAACCGTCTTGTGTAGTTCATACAGTAGTCTATAAGAACTTTGATTCTATTCTCGTTTCTATGGGCCAGTGTGCTTTTCTCATCATTACTCAGAACATTCTTTGAGTATATGTTCTGCAGCATGTGCTGCTTGTCCACATGTACACGTGACTGACACAAGACATATCATTTATTAACGCTGTAGGGGTGTGAGATGTTAGCGATCTCAAGTGACTCTTCTATATGAGGGTGGTAGCCATCTCCTCTCCCTCGCAGTCTTTACTTCCCGGATAAATCCGGTACCCTGTTACGGCTGGGTCGAGCTGTCAGCTGTTGCGATCTGAAATACATTTTTGCCTAAACTGGGGAATGAAATCAGGACCGCTCATATACGAGGTTAGTGCGCTAACTACTGCATTACACGGCCCCTTTTTATATTCCTTTTACTTTGACCTGAACGTGTATTGGTGTTTGTGAATGTGTATGCTTATAATTGATGTATGGCTTCCATGTAAATTTATCATCAAAAGTGATGAGGTCTGAGCTGTTTGTCTTCTCTCAGGAATTCCATTTATTGTGATAACACCTGCTTTTTGCTTTTTTGCAGAGTAAGGAGTGTCGTGCGAATTCAGTCAGTCAGTTCCTCTTCTGCCAAGTTTGGCACATAGGACGGATCTCATAGTTCTCCATGCCTGTCGGTCAGTTGCTAGGGATTGCAGGTCTTGTGCATTTATGTCTGTTGATTTTAATTAATTCATAAATGTTCTTCTGAGCGTTGTTTTTGGTCTTCCCTGTTTTCTTTTTTCCCGTCTGGTGTCCACATGAAGGCTTGTCGTGGGATTCTGTCTTCCTTCATTCTAAGTACGTGGCCGATGTATGTCCAGCGGCGCTTTCTGATGATGTTCGTCACGTATTCTTGTTTTGTCCCCTCTCTTAGTATGTCGTTTGATTTGAAATCTTTCCAATTAGTATTTGTGATTTGTGCGGAATTGTTCTGAATTAATGCTGACACGGCATATATTTTCCCAAATGGTTAAAGCATTGATAGCTAACCAGCTATTGTACCTGTGATTATTGACCACTGCTGTATGTTCTTCAAACATTTCTCAAACGAGAACTCATCGTACAGTCGTTGGACAACAATTTATGTTTCTTAATATTCATGGCAACCGTTTGACGGGTTGTGTCAGAATAAACCGAATTCCACTCACTAAGACAGAGTTTCTCAATATTTTGTTCTAGAGGAACTCGTGATAATATTCATATCTCACCGAACCCCTATATATTCATTTCAGATATCATATCATTAGGATATCAAAAACCCTCTGATCAAACTTTAGAACCATCTTTTGCAGTTTTTCACGTAAAAAGAAAAGATAAAATAACAACAGCATTTCACAACATAACACGAAAAGCTTATCAATTACACCATCACTTACAATCAACACTATATTTCATTAAAGTATGTAAAAAGATAGCATAACCAACACAACCATAATTTGGAAAATTAATTAGAATAACAATAAAAGTCAACATTGCAAGTACTGTGTCTGTCCTCCATTATTTGAATGTATTATTCAAGGCACCGATGCCGCATGGAAATAATGAGTTTGCAAATAAAACATTGGGGCAGTGCCTGTCACTAAGGCTGAACTACTACAAACATTTTATGCAGTGTTGCAGGACTCGGCTGATGTTGATTAACTCATATCCCAAATTCGTTCTAAAGTTGTTCCATGGGATTCATATAAGACTGTTTGCGGGCCAATCGATACTATAGGTATCCGCTTGATGAGCGAAAAGCGTTTGTTGCACGAGAATTGTGTGGTCTTGCATTATCATCTAGGATGACTGCATTATAGCTAATAACTTGCAGTAAAAAATTAAAGTAACCCATAGCATTTGTTAATGTCGTAGGGGTGTGAGATGTTATCGATCTCACATTTCAGTGGCTCTGCAAATGAGGGCGGTAGCCATCTCCTCTCCCTCGCAGTCTTGTCTTTACTTCCCGGATTAATCCGGTATCCATTTAAGGCTACGTCGACCCGGGAGCCGTTGCGATCTGAAAAACATTTCCACCTCAACTGGGAAATGAACCCAGGACCACTCCAGGGCCAGTACGCTAAATACTGCGCATTGCGGCTCCCCTAACTTGAAGAACTGGAATGGCAAAAGGCAGTCGAACATTGGCACGGTATCAGTTACCATTCAGATTCTCAATTACATACTAGATTGGTGGGGGTTCTGTAGAAAAAACGAATGCCTCACCACATTCTCACTGGTCTCCACCATATCGGGTACGTTCGAGAACTGTACCCTAACTAAAGCGTTCACCACAACGCCTCCATACTCTCACTCGTCCATCTATAGGCTCGAAGACAAATTGGGACTCATCCGTGAAAATAACATTAGTCCAGTGTGCATGTCGTCAAAGCACGGGCTCCAGACACCATACTAATCGAGTTGCTCTGTGCTCAGCATTCACGTATTGTCGAATGGCTGAATAATAAACACGAAGGTTGTCATTGTGAAGGCGATTCCGAATAGTCTGATTACTGACTACATTGTTGGTAGCATCTCTGAAGAACTGTCTAGTAACATTTACACTTGTAGTTCTATGTTCCCGTTCTTGCTTATGAATTTGGCGATCTTGGCAATGTGACTCAGGACGACCTGTGCGTTGCGTTTATTGACGATCATAGTATGGGAAAATCGTTTCTGCAGTCTGACAATGATTTAAAGAGACCGCAAGCCTCTGGGCCACATGTTAGACAGTACCACATTCCCTCAACCACACAAAGGCTCTTTCTTTTCCACAGTACTCAGCTTTCATCATTGAGACATATCTGCTTATGTAGCCGTTGTGCTGATTATGATGAGAATTGTATGAGTACATCTCATGACCAACACTATAGTCAATCAAAATGCATCAGGCTTTTTTGTGTGTGGATTAGTACGTTTAGCTCCATGCTCAGACATCATATGAAACAACCAAATTTGGCGTCTCAGCAGCATTTTTTCAGCAGTCCTGCAGAGCTTAACACTAGTCATTCGCTCTTCTGGTAGCCAATGCAGCAGGTATTGAACGCTTGTTGTTCAGAAACTTCTTCTTCTTCTTCTTCAGCGTTCATTCTCAAACTCCTGCTGGATCTCTTCTGTAGCAGTACTACTAGATTTCCAGCAGGATGCAGTCCAAAGAATGGAAATGCGTTGTGTCGCCGTTTTATTTGCGCCAATGACCCGACACATTTCCATTCTTTGGACTGCATCCTGCTGGAAATGCGTTGTGTCGCCGTTTTATTTGCGCCAATGGCCCGACACATCCGTCTTCGACGGAGTTGTTCAGAAACAATTTCAGAAATATTAGATATGGAGCATATTGTTTTGTAACTTTTGTTATTTCCAGTTACTGGTCCCTAACTTTTTTTTTTAATGAGTACATCTAAATAGAAAAGTTCTTTTCAGAACTTAGTGTTCTTTATGGATATTCTGAACTTCCCATGATTCTGTACCAGTTGACCTGCCGTAGCCAAGGGAAGTTTGAACAATCTGAGATATATTTCATCTATCGGCCTTTACTACCTTAAATCATGTGAACGTTGAATCAACGTTTAATGTTTTGATAACTTCTTGATTAGACTTTTCCTTGTCCATGGTATTCTCGACATCCTTCTGTATTATCGGATTTTGAAAGCAGCTATTCTATTCCACTGTTTTATTAAGTGTCTATATTTCACAGCCATCACTTTCTAATTGAAATATTCGTGCTATAATCAGATTATGTTAGTTTTACAGATGTTTCTTGCCAAATATATTATCGTATATAACAGAAGCTACGAATACCACATACTTACAGCTCACTAACGAGAACCCCATGCAGTATTTTACAGGGATTTTTTAACAGAAGGAAAACGTACACCGTATATTTAACACAGTGACGAATGTGGTTATGTCTGTAGGTCTCACCACTGGCCCACTAGACATACCACCCATGTAACAGAGAACCTTAGTGGATGACATGCCTTTATATTGAGGTTATCTTCTTAGAGAAGCTTCATGGCACGTCATCTATACAATTATGTTTCTATTTTGTTGTTGAAATGTGTTTCATGTTTACCTATATATATATATATATATGCACCCTCTGTGGTTGGAAGGGAGCCAGAAATGTACTCTGCAGCACTGGGGAGGAGGAAATTGACAGCACTGTTTTTTCCTATGGCTGAAACCCATCATAGAGGCATAGTAACTCAGGACGTGACAATCCTTTTGACTTGAACATTTGGTTGCATGCCTGGAGCTATAGAGAAGTTCGGCAAAATCAATTGGTGACGGGGAATGAGCACAGTGAACCCTATCTTGGCTAAAGTGGCTGGGAGCAGTGCATAGGTTGAAACCTACCTTCCTGGAGGTGTGATAGTTATTCTCTGGCTCTGTCCCGGGGTGGGCCGAAAATCCACAGACTTCCCAGCAATATAATGCCATTTAATGGCATTAGGTCACAGGGCATGAGCCCATGGACCGCTGGATCAGCAACCGACCATTTAACACCACGAAGAAGGAATAAATGTATACATCAAGTTAAAATGTAACCTGAACAAATATGTTTTTCAAGGAAATATTATTTGTGATGCCAATTTATATAATACAATTAACTTTTCTAATGTGGTTGTGTATGCTTTTTGGTAGCCTACAGATATGTCTACACTGGGGACGAAGTTTAAACACATACGACTTACATCTCCACTTGAAACGATAGACTTATGATTTCTGTCTCTGCACTAGATTACGAGAATGAAATTAGATACAAATATAACTTTAAATGCATATGATTAGCTTGTTCATCATATTTCTCACGGAAACCCGAGCTACCTTTCACGTAACCCAGTTTGAGAAACGCTGCATTAAGACATTATGGCAGACATTAGTCTAGATCAGCAATCGATTGAATTACATTTGTTCCCGTTTATTCCGTCCGTGGGTGTCAACTTCGATCTCTCTACTATGTTAAATTTTCCTGCTAGCGCCATCCATCTTTTAATCATATCTTCTTCTGCGTTGATTCTCAAACTCCTGAAAATTAGCAGGATGTAGGAGAACGGATTGCATTGTGCAATGGTTTACAGATTTGCTACAATATATACGCCTTTCAGATACATCTGACTTCAGCATTGCTTCTGGGTCACTTTGACCCTATGTGGGATGTGGCAGCAAACTTACCCCACAACCTCCTTAGTCGACTCTTAAGACATGCATGGGGGTATAAACAGTGTTGCTATTCTTTACTCCCCTTTGGAACCCGACAACACACAACTGTCAATCATATCTTTTCATTATGATTTCTATTACTGGCATGACTAACCAGACATACCGACCCACTATAAGATGACCGACCCACAATAAGATGGCCGACCCACTATAAGATGCCGACCCACTATAAGATGGAGGGAATAGACTTTGTGCAGAGCATAGCAGATCCAGACTGCACTATAGACTTCGTGGGACATAGGGCTTTGAATCCCATTTCATTCGTGTCTACAAGGAGTTAGTTATCAAGGGGACAAGGTTCACTAGTGTCTTTAGACCTGAACATCTAACCTAAAATTCGATTCACCAGCGGGACTTTTATTTTAATATGTAGGAATTCAAAATGATCCCTGTTGGTAAAAAGTGACTTGAGGTTGTAGGGAGATCTTGGTTAGGAGTCACAATTATCGTCGTGCCTGGTCATTCTGGTGTTTGAACATAATGATAAAGCAGATAGACTGACACGTTTTGTCACTGTATCGAACGGATGGAAAATAACATATTGAACACATTACTAGAAGTGTAAGATCAAAAGAAATTATTGAGGATGAGGATTCCTTTTTAAATGTCCAGAATCATTGGCCAAGGCTTTAAATTCGATGTCGCCAGAAATGTACATCATTCTTTCAAAAAATCTTTCATTACTGCGTGTTTTCCTGTTAAGGAGAGCAGGGAGGCTGTTAAAACTGTGGGAATAAAGGCTGCTTTGCCAAAACTGTTGCCACGACGTGAACATGAAGAATTTTTTATTGAACCTCCGAAAGATAAAAATCCGTGTCCCAACCGCAGATTCAACCCGAGATCTCAGGAATCTGAGGCCAGCGTTCTAGCCGTACGGCCACGCGCACCATGTACATCATTGTGGGCATGAAATAACGTTCCTCAACCAACAGTTACATAGAACCTAAGTAAAACAGCGACAAAGAAGATCAACGCATTTGAGATGAAATGTTACAGAAATATACTTAGAATATCATGGGAGGAAAAAAAAAGATAAACTAAGTTATTATAAACACATTGAAGATTCCAGAGTGTTGGTTACTAAACGCATTAGCAAAAAGAAAACTACACCTGTTTGGTCATATCAAGAGACACATCTGTTTAGAACGACAAATAATAGAGGGCAGAGTCCCTGGGAGGAGGAGGAAAAGCAGACCAATAAGACGATGGACTGACGACATTAAAGATAACATGAATACGTCATTGGAAAATGCAAGCCGCATGGCCCAAGACAGAGAGGGGTTCAGAGAGTTCATTGGGAAAACGTTCTAGAAAGAATACGTCACATGACACACAACCAACAGAGAACAGGAACTATCAATCGTCATGTAATTACCAATATACTAAGGGAGATCGGACACCAATAGACGAGTCCAAGCTCGCAAATTAGTGGTAGGAATTCGCCCGTGTGCTGCCGGGGCCCGAAAGGGGAACAAAGAATAGTAACACTGTTTACCTTCCAAGCATGTCGTAAAAGGCGACTAAGGAGGTTATGGGATGGAGTTGGCTGTCCCAACCCATATAGGGTCAGTGACCCAAAGCCTTGCTGAAGTCGGATGTGTAAGGCCGAAAGGCGCAGATATCGCAGCAGTGCTGTAAACTATGACACAACGCATTCCGTTCTCCGGACTACATCCTGCTAATCTGCAGGAGTTTGAGAACTAACGCAGAAAATGAAGAAGAAGAAGAAGAGGTAGGCGTTTTCTCCCCTCTTCCCCACCCTTAGGAAATCAAAACATGACTAATGGTACTACTGCTTTAGCAAATATGCGGAGTAATTCCCCCTCCCCTCCCCACAACCCCTCGACGATACACCCCTCCTCCCCCCTCCTCCCCCCCCACCCCCTCCCCCCTAAAATAAATCGCAAAACATTCTATGTATAGATGGAATAAGACACAAGAGTTGACGAATGACATATTTTTGTTTTCGATATACCCACTCTCTTCCCTTAATGAAGACGGTTATACTACTGTTCTGTGTGCAGTTATGATTATCTAGCGTCTAATGTGCTAAAATGTCCATTCTTAATTAATTTGGTTTAAATGTGTTTGTCATTCTCTTCAGTTACCTCTCATGCATGGTCCGAATGTCGACAAAATCATTTACAATGTCTTATAGCAGAACATCTACAATGATTCTCAGTTTCATTATCTCGTGTAAATCTTGTAGAAAAACTTGTAAGGCATGAGGCCTTTATTACACAGCTATACTTACGTGCAATTATTTAACGGAAAACATACAGTATTGACAGTTTAACACACCAAAATTACAACGTGTGCAATACTATAAATCAGGGTTTCTCAAAGTGGGCGAAAACGCTCATGGGGGCGGTGAGAGACATTATGGGGCGATGCATTGTAAAAAGACGGCGTAGGGACTATGCAGGATCATGGTGCTATGTGGGGTATAGGGGCCATAGAGCGTTAGAGAACACTGAACCAATTAAATAACACAAATAAATGAGGCCACTTCCTACATTTTATGTAAAATAAGACAATAATTGATATTAATTAAGCTCTGTCTTAAAATATAATCTCTATTGTCTATCCCCAGGTGGTGTTGTCGTAGCTTCCACACTTGCTGTTGAGTGTATGGGTTTGTGAAGGAGATGTAGTCTGCGTTCCAGAACCAGGTGTGTTGCTCTGGTTGAGGTGTAGTAATGTTTAATCAGGATGATGTTGATGTCTATCCACCATTTCATATGTCCGCCCTTCACTCTGTATCCTGATTCCATCTTGTTATAAGCTCTTATGGGAAGTTGATCGTTCATACTCATAAGATGTCCAAACCACTATATCTGTTGTTGTTATACCCATTATCTTTCTGCTGTTCTCACTGCGCATTTTGCCGAGTCTAGTGACCCCAATAACCTTCCTCAGAATTTAATTTCGCACGTTTCGGTCGCTCTCTTATGTGTAGATGTCGGTTGCCAAGTCTGACATTGGTAGAATAATACATAATGTCTTCTTTCACGTTCATTATTTTTATAGTGTCTCCTTTCACGCTCAATATTTTTTGCAGTGTCTCCTTTCACGTTCAATATTTTTTGCAGTGTCTCCTTTCACGCTCAATATTTTTTGCAGTGTCTCCTTTCACGCTCAATATTTTTTGCAGTGTCTCCTTTCACGCTCAATACTGTCTATAGTGTCTCCCATAGTGTGTGAATGAAACAAGATCTCAACAAGGATATTCATTTCTTAGTGATATTACTTCGCCAGTATTGTATCACAGCTTCTTACCAAGAGAAGAAACAGTTGAACAGAGGTGATCTACGTCTTTGTCTTCTAGTATCCATGTCCTGTTAATCATGTCCCAATTACGCAGTACTGGCCACATGTCCTTATGCCAAACAAGCGCCTTCCAAGGAGATTATTATAATGGGAGCTGTGCGATGGTAAACGTTAAGCAGAGGGCAGAAAAATCGTTTCATTGATCACATAAAGAACTCTCTCAAGCACTGCAGCATCGATCCTAGCTTCTAAGAGACTACATCCCTTGATCGCTCAGTTTAGCACACCAGATTACTGCTGGTATCACTTAATCTGAAAAAGAAAGAACACTGCGAGCAATTTACAAGAGACGGATGCGGAAGGAGAAAATATGAAAACTGTCCTACTCGGGATACTCTGGACTTACTGCAATAGAATCCTTCTTATCGCGATCGAAATCATTGCGCATCTACGTACACACAAACCCAAACCAAATTATACTTCTTTTCGCTTTATACCCTTTTATGCCTTGCATAATCAGGATTAAGAGTTCTTTGGAGATGGGACTTTTCCTCCCAAATTGGACATCCACAAATACTGTGTTTTTTTCTACTTGTTCACCACACTTTTTTTATTGATGACATTATCATTTTCGCTTGCGAAGGGGAACATCATCATCATGTCTTTGTCTTGCTATCATGAAATGAACCCCCATATAGAGGGAAGCAATCTTAAAACATCTGTCGGATACTGCCCATTGAGATACATATTTAATTAACGTTTCACATTACTTGACTGATGTTTAATACATATTTAATTAACGTTTTACATTCCTTGACTGATGTTTAATACATATTTAATTAACGTTTTACATTCCTTTATTGATGTTTAATACATATATAATTAACGTTTTACATTCCTTTATTGATGTTTAATACATATATAATTAACGTTTTACATTCCTTTATTGATGTTTAATACATATATAATTAACGTTTTACATTCCTTGACTGATGTTTAATACATATTTAATTAACGTTTTACATTCCTTTATTGATGTTTAATACATATATAATTAACGTTTTACATTCCTTGACTGATGTTAATACATATTTAATTAACGTTTTACATTCCTTTATTGATGTTTAATACATATATAATTAACGTTTTACATTACTTGACTGATGTTTAATACTTATTTAATTAACGTTTTACATTACTTGACTGATGTTTAATACATATTTAATTAACGTTTTACATTCCTTTATTGATGTTTAATACATATTTAATTAACGTTTTACATTACTTGACGGATGTTTAATACATATTTAATTAACGTTTTACATTCCTTTATTGATGTTTAATACATATATAATTAACGTTTTACATTCCTTGACTGATGTTTAATACATATTTAATTAACGTTTTACATTCCTTTGTTGATGTTTAATACATATATAATTAACGTTTTACATTCCTTGACTGATGTTAATAAATATTTAATTAACGTTTTACATTCCTTTATTGATGTTTAATACATATATAATTAACGTTTTACATTACTTGACTGATGTTTAATACTTATTTAATTAACGTTTTACATTACTTGACTGATGTTTAATACATATTTAATTAACGTTTTACATTCCTTTATTGATGTTTAATACATATATAATTAACGTTTTACATTCCTTGACTGATATTTAATTCATATTTAATTAACGTTTTACATTCCTTGGTTGATGTTTAATATATAATAGTATTACTAAAAACATTCTCAATTTACTTCTTCACTTTCCCTCAGATTATACACTGAAAGGGTTTTTGGTATGTGTATTTCTAACGATGTGACGTTTTTATCCTTTACAGACAGTTGTCCTCAATATCACTCTGTTAATATATCGGTTTTTTGCAAGCTGCCTAGCCTCTTCTAGTGTCATATTCAGAAAATCTTCGATGTCATGCATCAATCATTGTCTTGGTCTGCTTCTTGTTCTCTTCCTGAAAATGTGCCCTGCACGTTAAATCTTCCCAAACCATTGACATGTGTAGAATAAGAAATATCACATGTGAAAAATTATTTTATTATGGTGGACTGTGGGGTTGGGGCTATGGGAGGGTATGTTGGTCTATACCAGGGGTCGGGAACCCATGGATCGCGAGCCAGATGTGGCTCTATTGATGGCTAAATCTGGCTCGCAGATAAATGTTCGATTATAAAAAAAATGTTTCTTTATACTCCTTTGATCTACATATTAATTGCATATCAATATTTCATTCTACAAATGAGCTAAAGTCTACTGCAGCTCAGCAACAGAAGTCGCATCAATGGTAAAAAATACTCATTATTGATTAGCAAAAGCATAACAATGTTATCACAAAGAATTCAGTTACATAGGCCTAATTATTGTACTTTTACTGTTGAAATTACACAAAATGCACACATTTACTTGAATTTTTAGTTTTAAACATATGCCTAATGTATGGCTCTCACGGAATTACTTTTCAAAATAATTGGTGTCCATGGCTCTCTCAGACAAAAAGAGGTTCCCGACCCCTGGTCTATACAATCGAAACGAGACGGTGGTGGGAATAAGTTTGAGAAACACTGCAATAAATGATGGTTAAAAATCATTGAAAATACCAAGTCAATTAAAAATAAGGTTATGTATTGAACCTGTAGTTAGTAGAATAATAACCGTTATAGAATGAGTGAGAATACATTGAGTGTGCATATATATATATATATATATTCTTTAGTAATACGTTTACTAAAAACAAGGAAAATATTACCTATTTCTAGACTTGAAAATTAAATCGAAACGTGTCAGCCAAGCCAAACAAAGTTGTTTAGTTGCCAGAAAATGTCAGCAAAGCCAAACAAAGTTATTTATCAGCTGTCAATAATTCAGAATCTTAATGTTATTCCTACGAAACGAAAAAAACAACAGATTATAAATATTATTTGTAAACCATCATTATGTGACCAGAGTAAGACATGATCCATGGCTACAGAACATGGAGAAAAATGTTCACACGTTAATGAGATATTGTAAAAAAAATGTTCACCTGTGAATGAGTTATTGAAGAAAAAATGTTCACCTGTGAATGAGATATTGAAGAAAAAAATGACGTATTGGGCAAACCTTATATTACGTCAATAATTGGTGGAAAAGGGGGGGGGGGGGTCTAAAATTGTTCGAAAGGTTGGCAAGATATGGGAAGAAGTTTGACAAATGTTGATAACCACGAATTTCAAACTTGAATTTGAAATATTTTGTTTTCTAAAAAAAAATATGAAACAAATTATTTGATATTATCATATTTTGAAAATTTATTATTATTATTTTGAGTTGACGGGGGGGGGGGTGTTACACTGTGTGCCATAAATAAGCAGGGTGGATCCTGAATTCTTGGCAGTTGGTGATATGGGTGGGGTAAAAGGTAAAAGTTGCCTTTTAGGAATAGCAAAAAAATTGTTTACGATATATATGGACATCCCCAACCCAAAGGAGTGAAGACAGCAGGCTTTTTTTTTAGAAATGATTTTTTATGAGATATGTAAGAAAATAAATATGTAACTAAACCGCGGCGGATATTTCCAAAACTGTTTGTGAATAGAGCTGTAATGTGAAGAATTACCCAAAATAAGACACACAACAGCAGTATATGAATGCAGGCGTGCAAATTTAAACGTTTGAACAACAAAATTTTCACAACATAGTTATTAATTTGACACATTGCAATGTTTTGCGTGTTTTGCGTGTATGTGGCTTTCAGCGCTAGTGTGTTATATCGAACCAATTCTTATTTCTTGATGTAACTAACACATGAGCGGTAGATACAAAAAAACAAAGCTCAGAGTGAGCTGGAGCTTGCTGAGAGGTTGTTTTTGTGAAGAATAGTGAAACCATTACAAAAAGAGAAGAGAAATGTAGAAATCTCCAGAGATGTTGGAGAGAAAAGACACATTATAGCAAAGAAATAGTAGCAGACATTCAAGATTTGTAGAACATGTGATAAGAACAGCAAAACTTGAACACATGGCCGTAGATATGTTGTCGTCAAATCGAGGGGGGGGGGTGTTTGTCGTTACCTTAAAAACGGTCGATCACGCGTGTCAGATCCCAATTTTAATGACACATTTCATTTTTCTTTCTGTAGAAAAAAATCGCTACGGAATGGGTTTTTTTAAAATTACTTTTGGCCTGCGTATCTGCCATGTTTCTAGTACTAAAAGTCATGTTCCGATTTGCTAAGGGGGGGGGGGATTGTGAATGCCATACTACCCCCTCCTACCATCCTATCTATTGGTCTGCTTGAATATTTAGTAACCACCGAAAAGATGAAGGGGAGAAGAGATAGAGTGTCAACATCTGAACTTAATAACACAAGAGACAGAGAGTTGTGGAGAAACATGACCGCATACCTCACCCGGCGTACCAAGTGATTGATTGAATTGTTTTGTCATATCCAGAGGAGAGATCTAACACTTCCAGCTACTAGAACTTACAAAAATAAAAAACCTAAACAAGAAATGTGGCAAGAAGACTAAGAAAATTATGGAGTCTGGTAGTACCTGGTACACACACGCAGACGCCACAACATGTTTAATTCTTTTCCTTGTTTATGCTTCTAAATTTTATGTTCATTATTTACTAATTTAAATATTTATGTATTAAGAGTTAGGTTTAGTTATGTAAAACACAACTATCCTAACCCAAACCCTAAAATAAATTAATATTTAAATTATTAAATGATGAACATGAAAATTACAAACATAGATAAGGAAAATAGCTGAACTATGTCGTGGCGTCTACTTGTACTGTACCGTAATATCTTACTCATCCGCAACATTATTTTGTATAAAGCAACCCAAGAGTACGCTTTCAAGAGATGCGGAGTTCCAAGAATACTACGATTCAAACAAACCCATATATGCCAGGAGATGAGCAAACACTGAGATTGAGATTTTATTCAAGATAAAAGAGATAAATAATGATATTGCTAAATATTAAAATAGGGACACCATACGGAAGTTACAGCGTGATTACAATAAGGATAAAACAATACATTTTATTATATTAGACATAAGCAATTGTATAGATGGTCTCACTAAAATAAAAGTACAATATATAGTGAAAACAGGACACGAAAAGTTTGTATGGCACAATAATAAATCTGTCAGAGAAGTAACTACAGCACAACAGAGCAAGCACAGATAATTAAGCAACACAATAGCGAATCTCCAACAATAAAGGAATACTTCATCTCAGTGGCGTAGCGTTGGTCAATGGCGCCCGGGGCGGAATCATAATGTTCCGCCCTTGTGACATTAAAAAAATATGTCAGTGATTGTGAAAGACTGGACGAAAATGAATTTGCCGCCCTCCCGGTGATGCCGCCCGGCGCGGTCCGCACCTCCGCACCTCCCTCGCTACGCCACTGCTTCATCTTCTTCTCCGTTCGCTCTCTGATAACCAACACGAAAGTTCGTATGATTTCCACCGGGAAGCGTGAATTACGTTGTGCTGCTGGTTTACAGAATAACTGCGTTATTTGCATCTTGGAAGGCTCAGCACATCCGTTTTTGTAATGCATTTAATTCGGATAACGGGGTTCCCTAGTCTGTGACAGCCTTCCTGTCACCAGGCGATTGATGTGTATCGACTCGATGCCGTGACGGTTTTTAACCCGCGCCCGTGGAATTTCAAGTCAAAGCATGTCCATGGGTGGCAGTCTCCATGGAGACAGTAGTCAGGAATTTAGGCTTGGGGTCAATTACACCAATTTCGCACGAGGCGCTCTACTGCCAGTGTACTCGTCTCGCATAATTAGACGTATTGTGTCTGTGCCCATGGGGTACTGAACCTTCACGAGCATGATTCCAGTATAGGAAAGCATCGATGGTAGAGTTGGACCCGGGTTCGTTTGCTCACTTAGCCGATGTGTCATTCAGCAACATCGTGAACCCCTCCTCCAAGAGTGAGTGTCTACACATTTTTAATGACCACCGGGGACTAGAAGCTTGTTCTCGAGTTGATCAAAACTTTAGTTCCAATTTCCTTTTAACGTTTTCCCGTTCCGTTTGCTCGTATCGCTGCCCTCTGGCGCTGTGCTACCTTCTCATTGTACTCAATATGTTATCTTTTTCACTATTACTATTCGTCTTGACATCTACCCATTCCGTGACAAATGCATTGGCGCCCTTCCAATACTCGGGCCAGACTGTCTTGTGTCATTTTGTGTCGACAGTGACACTTATGTTCCGACACACAGGTGCCGGAGATATTACTTGTATTTTTGCAGCCAATTCGCATTCCATCTACAGACTCCACATTAACGGACAGGGTCTCAAAAGTGTTTGCTAGAAGTAGCACGATCCGCCGTACTTCTGTTTCCAATGTGCACCATGAGGCAGTAATTTTAAGATCCAGTTTTTCTGCTAATCCTGGGTCTGCCGAGACAAATGCCGTACCCTTAGTAACCAAAGGAATACAGGGTGTAGAATGTGTTGCGTCCCTAAATCAAAATAAAGTTTCAGTGAAGCACAGACATAACTACACGGCTGCACATATGAAATGGACCTGCATACATATTACAAGTTGTTCGTGTCTTGAAGTCTGTACAACTAATCCTTATGGAAATGAGATTTTGATGACTCCGGTGTAAGATGTGATCAGTTTTACCACTATCGTTTTAGAAATAACCCCAGATCGACATGGAAAAATAAACTCAGATAACACAATAATATATAAATTGAATATAAATAAGGCCAGGGTCATGGTAAAGAATGAGAGTATGCATAAAAAAGGTTATTCGTTCAATTGTGTGAGCAATTTCATCGCTTCCATGAGACTACTTTTGGTGACCTTTTCGGGAAAATTGTTAAGGGTGGGGAGTTTACCGTTTTATGACTAAATTCCTAAGAGATAAACCCAGATCAGTGAGAGAAAAAAACAGTTGTGGCATCCCTGGTTTTGAATAGTTGAACTTTGTTTAAGATTAGGAAGAATTACGTCTTTCCTCAATCTCTCTCTCTCTCTCTCTCTCTCGCTCTCTCTCTCTCTCTCCCTGGTCCAGACGTATTCTGGGTGCACGATAAATCAAGACAACTAAAGACATACAAGGGACCAATTAATTGAATCCACTTTTATCTTTACCATTATTGTTATGGTAAAGGCTCTGATATAACCAAATACTTTCCCTGATTGGGAAAAATGTATCTCATTACAAGAGATACTTTTTCAACATTTAAAAAAAATGTGTTGTGGATGACCAGAGTGTCGAGTCTCACAAAATCATTTGCGTTCCATAACCTTGCTAGCAAATGCCTTCCTGGCTGTTGAACATCAAATGTTTTATTCGATCTCTCCGCTTTATCAGAACTTGGTATGCTTGAGCATACAAGCCCTGTATTAAACTCCAGGACAGAGCCACCAGTACACATTTACTTCCTCGCTCATATCAAAATTGTGACAGTATTTTTTAGTTGTGGACAGGCCCTTATAGGTTACAACCTGTTTACGATATCCGAGTCTCTCGACCTAATACATCCGAGTTCAGCATGACATTTTTCAGCATTATTGAATATGTACTGGATAGGACCGCCAACCACACGCCTCACCCTACTTAATCGCCTCCTACCACTTGTCTGATAGATCACAATGTTACCATTATCCATTATCGTAATCGCCTCTTACGAGAATCATTGCAGATCGCACTGTTGCTACTCTTTGGCGAAAACAACAGCGAGAGCAGTATTCTAATTCAAGGTGGTCTGAATAATAATGTACACAAAGTATCGGCGTTATACCTCCTCCTCCTCCTCTACAGATTAATGCACACAAAGTATCGGCGTCATACCTCCTCCTCCTCTACAGAATAGTGCACACAAAGTATCGACGTTATACTTCCTCCTCCTCCTCTACAGATTACTTCTACCTCCGCTATAGCTATTTTCGAACATCAAATGCCGATGATGCAGTGTTATGTAAAGGTCATATTAAAATTAACCTAACATTTCTACACTGGAAAAGTAAACTATTCGTTTTACATAACAATAACTGAGATGGCACATTACCAGATGCGCAAGCTGAATGAGGTTTCAGGATTTTCTGTGTCAGTAGTTCTCAAGGGGGGCCGGATGCCCCCCCCCCCCGGGAGTCACGGAAACTTGAAGGGAATGTCTGAATGAAAACTTGTTAATTAGAAGGGGGGGGCACAGTTTTGTCGGTTGGGGGGGGGTACAAGAAGATGGGGGGGTACAAGAAGATAATTTGAGCGATAGGCTACATGACTTAAATATAAGCAACATGATTTATATATATAAGCAACATGATTTATATATATAAGCAACATGATTTATATATATAAGCAACATGATTTATATATATAGGCAACATGATTTATATATATAGGCAACATGATTTATATATATAAGCAACATGATTTATAGGTATAAGCAACATGATTTATAGGTATAAGAAACATGACATATGTGTGATGAGCACCACGATTTATAGTTATAAAGCTGAAACCCTCTCTGCTATTTCCAAAGAAAGTCAATGGTATTTTGTTTTAGACACAATACGGAAAGGGGGGGGGGGAGGTGAGACAATTTCCCCTAAAGTTAGCCACTGGCCAAAAATGTCTCCGTAAAATTAGCCAATGCTTCCACCCCCCCCCCCCCCACCAAAAAAAATAAAAAATTTCTCCATCTCAACGTTTCTCCATCTGTGAAACGTGAACCATGGCCTAACACTTCATTGCATGTTTCGAAAGAACCATATGTAGATAATAAAATGAAACACGGTGAATGCACAATTAAATAAATTAAAATATGTAGGACAAAAAAAAACTGCATAACTTAATCGACATTCACGAAAACGGCATTGAGGTGAGGTTATCTTTCTGATGAGTAGCAAGCAACTTCTGAAAAATCTGGTAAGGCTTTCCTACACTCGAGCACGACAAATAGCTCTAGCGAGTAAAATAACTAAAGAGGAAGAAAACCAGTCATTAAGCTTACTACAATAATCAGGGGGGGGGGGGAGGGGGGGGTGTACTCATAAATCACAAAAAATGCTTCCATTATTCTACCTATTGTACGGAAGTGAGTTCGGTATGGTTTTATTAGAACTTATGACCATACATGGACTTATGGACTTCGGTGTCAACATGGCGCAAGTTTGAACGTTATTCGCTCAGTCGTCACTTGAGGATTATTTTGATTGTATTTTGTGTTATTTTAAGTGAATGACTAATAACTGTAATGTGCAGAAAATTCCTTGTGTGTTTTCTAGTGTGGAAAGTTGAATATTCCTGGAGGGATGCCTGGAGTTTAGTCGTTGATCGTGCCGTCATGATGTTCGCTAGGCGCGAACAAGGAAGCGACCGATAGCCACCGGTATAAGTGGTAGCTCTGCAACTGGGCAGGGGCGGGGCACCCATTTGTCCCGACATAAAATATGTCAAAGGGAGCGGATACAAATGGATATCCCCCATATGGATGTGGAAAGCAACGGGAAACTACCACATTATTCTTGCAAGATGAAAGTCATGGCGACACACAGAAATGCTGAGAATACCATGGACTGCCAGAAAAACTAATGTAGAGGTGTTAAAAGAGTTAAATGCGAAACGGACCTTAATCAAGAATATAAGAAAAAGGCAATCTTCTTTTTTTGGCCACTTCATGAGACAGGCAGGTTTAGAGAACATAATCACAACAGGCAAGATTGAAGGCACCAGAGACAGAGGGCGACAACGTGAGAAAATATTAGACAGTTTGACAACCTGGCACGGCAAATAAACAACAACGACTTTGATACATAATACTGTGGACAGAGAGCTGTGGAGAGCCATGACCGCCTACGCCACCCGGCATGGCACCTGATGATGATGATGATGACCATACAAAATTAAGGAACGTTGCAGCTAATCTTGTCACGATGACTTCGTGATTGTCCGCGACAGAAACTAGTGCTCCCCAGTTTGATCGATGCGATGTTTTTTTTCGTGTAGTTCTTATATGTTACGAATCTTAGTCATATCTTCTTTTTTTTATGATTATTCTATGAAAAGTTTCTCTTTTTGTTACATATTTCCTTTTTTTTTCTTTTTGCTATATGGTATCCATTTTTACTGCCATGTGGCATTTCATTATATTTTGATTAGTTCTAAGAACAAGCATTATATAAATCAACCTCTTTTATTACTGAAACATTGTTTTTAAAATATGTATTTGTTTGTATAATTTGAATTTTCTCCATCCATTATACAATATAGAAGATAGAGAACAAAGAAGATTTATACAATTTAGGAGGCAGAGGAACAAGGAATATGTATAGAGTATTATAAGGAAAATAACAAGGAAGATGTATAGAGTATTATAAGGAAAATAAGAAGGAAGATGTATAGAGTATTATAAGGAAAATAACATGGAAGATGTTATAGAGTATTAGAAGCTAGATAATAAGGAATATGTATAGAGTATTAGAAGCTAGATAATAAGGAATATGTATAGAGTATTAGAAGCTAGATAATAAGGAATATGTATAGAGTATTAGAAGCTAGATAATAAGGAATATGTATAGAGTATTAGAAGCTAGATAATAAGGAATATGTATAGAGTATTAGAAGGCAGAGAACAAGGAAGAGTTGTACAATATTAGAAGACAGCAGAGAAAAAGGAAGCGGTATACATGTTAATGAAACTGCATGCATTTATTGATCGATGTATTCCGACGTCATCTTTTCAGATAGTTAAACAGACAGATTGGGGGAGGGGGGGGGTGGTCGATATAAAAAATGGATTGTGGATGAGAAAAAACATCCACGTTTAGTGAATATATTAAATTGGTAGCATATCCTATTCATGACATAGCCGTCAACTCAGCATTTTTTTGGCTGTAATGACTTTCTAGGCAAAATAATTATGTTGAGTAGTTTACCATTGCTTTCTGAACGGTCCGGATGTACGATTGCCTGTGGCATGGATCAAAATCGGTACCTAGGGCCGTCACAGGTGTGCTCTGTACTACATCGCCACAGAGCAGGACCCCATAATTGTCCATATAAATCTATATTTACCTATCTATATCTATATATCTATATATCTCTATATATATATATATATATATATATATATATATATATATTATATATATATATATATATATATATTATATATATATATATATATATATTCGCTCGTATATATATATATATATTGTTTTATGAATTTTCTTTTGGTTTCCATCGGGATATGTGTGTGCTTCAAAATTGATATAAAGTCATAATTTACGTTTTTTTAAAAATTATTGTCTCAAGCTCTCTGTCCATTCTTCTGCAAAAATTATCTACTATATTTAAATTCCTACACTTGTTTCAGTAGTTGATCATTTATTTTTATGTTTAATTTGTATTGGGTTTTCTGCCTATACACATTACTCCTTTTTTTTTTTTTTTTTTTTTTTTTTTATTGATCTTTGTGTTGTGATTGAGGTAGATAACAATAAAATAAGAAAAATTCATTTCATTCTTCTTCTTTAGCGTTCATTCGCAAACTCCCGCTGGATCTCTCTTGTAGCAGAATCATCGTCCTACTAGATTTCCAGCAGGATGAAGTCCAGAAAATGGGAATGCGTTGTGTCGCCGTTTTATTTGCGTCAATGGCAAATCCGTCTTCGGCGGGATTTCATTCAGATTTCTTCATTTCTTACTTTATCTAATGTGACCGAACCATTTTATTTGTTATCTTTCAATACATACATGATATTTTACCTACTATTTTTCCTAATTTCTTCATTTCTTATTCGATCTAATTTAGTAAGCATTGCCGTTTTTCTTGAAGCAAGTCAAACCAAATACCAATAATGGCGTATAACAAAAGATTACCGGACATAAGACCAAAGGTAGACCACAAAAACGGTGCATAGAAAACATCATGATTTCTTCTTCTTCTTCTTTCGTTCACTTGAAACATGTCTATATCTGTAATTCTGTCTCCTTAATAAAACTCACTGTCTTTTGTAGTTCATACAGTGTCCCATAGAGTTTTGATTCCAGTGTTGTTTCCTCTGGCCAATATGTCTGCCTCAGCGTTTCATGCTCAGAACACTCTTGAAGTATATGTTTGGCACTCTGTGCTGCCTGTCCACATGTACACATGGCCGTGTTGCCAATCTTGAACTTTGTATACATGTGACTGCGGAGTCGGTTGTGTCCTGTTCTGAGACGTAGAATTATAACTTGTTCTGATCTGTTCATATTGTGATAGTCATCTTGTGTTGGTGTTTGTGGCTTTCTTATTGACTTTATCATCTGTTTTTTCTGATGGTAGGTGATTGGTATATCTGGTTGGTCTTAGGCAGCACCTTCCTTAGCCAGTTGGTCTGCTTTTTCATTTCCTGGTATTCCACAGTGAGAGGGTATCCACTGCATGGTTACCCTATACTGGTAAGACAATTCGCTAAGTAGTTTTTTTAAGTCTGTTAGTTTTCCAGACTGGAGAGCTTGAAGCACTGACCTTGCATCTGTCAGGAATACCACAGGCTGTAGGTCAGAGTTGGAGTTCAGCAGTTTTTTAGCTGCCACACTAATTGCCTGGATTTCTGCATCATAATTATTGCAGAATTTTCCTGTCGGTGTTCTGATTGTATCTCTAGGCTTGTGTGGATATTCTATATATACACCTGCACCTCCATTCCTCACAGCATTCTGTGCTGACCCATCTGTGTACACTCTGACCCATATATCTTGTGGATATTCCTCATCCAGGAAACTGAGGGTGATTGTCATTCGCTGCACACTGTTCTGTTCGTCTTCGCTTAGTATTCCTTTCACATGGGTCTGAATGTATATTGGCATTCCATGGCTTTCACTCCACGGGGTTTGCTCTGGTACAGACCTTAAGGGGCTGCCAACTTCAGGTAGGTCTGTAAGTTGTCTACGGAGTCGTTTAGCTTGATGGATAAAGCTGCTCCTTTTCAGTCGTCCCATTGCTAGATTTTGGAATCTTTCCTTCATTGGATGACTTGGCATACACTGAAACTTTTCTGCTTGAATTAGTACTTTTGTGTCTCTACGTTCGCCAAGTGTTTGCATTCTTCCCATTTTCTGCATCTCTGCTATGGGTGTTGATTTCATTGCTCCCAACATTATTCTAAGTGCCTGGTTTTGCACTTTATCTAGATCTTGTAATGTGGTGTTTGATGCAGGACACCACGCAGCTGAACCGTATTCCAGGTGTGGTCTTATGCCTTGCTGGTAAACTTTACTGAGTATATTTCCACTGGCTCCCCATGTGGTTCCACTTAGTTTTCTCAGGATAGCTAGCTTCCTCCTGGCTTTTGTTGTTGCTTTGTTTATGTGCTGCTTCCATGTCAGCTTATCATCAAAAGTAACTCCGAGGTATGTGGGTTGTTTGTCTTCTTTCAAGAGCTCTCCATCTATCTTCATATGACCAGCTTTTTGTTTTGGTGAGAGGGTAAAGAGTGTAGTGCTGCACTTATCTGTGTTAATGCTGACGCACCATCTATTAGCCCATAAGGTTAGGGCATCGATAGCTCTTTGTATTTGTTTAGTGGCCACTGTTGCATGTTCTTCCGTGCACCAGATCACCAGGTCGTCAGCATACATTGCCACTTTGATCCCGTGTGGTAGTTCAGCAACTAGGTCATTGATGTAAACCAAGAAAAGTGTGGGTGACAGGACTCCTCCCTGGGGGACTCCATGACGCAGTAGAACTTTCTTGCTCTTGCGACCATCTAATTGTACCCTGGCTCTTCTATTATGCAGGTATGCTTTTACCCATTTGTACATTCTTGAGCTAACCCTGCAATTTCGCAATTTCTTTAGGAGCCCTTCTTTCCAGACCTTATCAAACGCTTTCCTGAGGTCTATCCATGCTGCTAGTACCAGTTTCTTTTCTTGGAAAGCATCCTCAATCTCTTGGGAGAGGTAGGTTGCCTGATCTTCAGTAGAGTAGCACTGTCTGAAACCTGCTTGCTGTGATACCAGAAGGTTTTCACTTTCAAGGTACCACTGCATCCTAAGATTGATAATGCGTTCCATTGTTTTACATAGACAGCTTGTGAGGCTGATGGGCCTGTAGTTGGAGACTGTGTTGCCATCTTTTCCTGATTTGAGGAGTGGTATCATTATTGCTTCTCTCCACGCCTGTGGTACATTACCTGTGGACCAGCTTGTGTTAAAGATCTGCAGTAGCTTTGCTCTTGCTGCACTTCCCAGGTTTCTAATCATTTCATTGGACACTCCATCAGCTCCAGGGGACTTTTTCATTTTCAATTTGGATATTGCATGCTCCAGTTCTCTCATTGTGATTGGTGCCTCCATGACTTCAGGTATAGGTTCACCTTGTCCAATGTTTTGCTGGTTCTCTCGAACCTCCTGTTGTTTTTCTGGGCTGACTTTGACGTTATTGTCTTCTGCAAAGGAATCTGCAAAGTAATCAGCTGCATGTTTACCTGTTAAAATGTTTCTATCTTTATAAAGTGTGATCCTGGTATTTCTCCATGTACCTTCATCATTTAGTTGTTTTACAAGTTTCCATAATTTCCTAGTATCTCTTTCTAGGTTCAGCGACTCTGTTTTTTCTTTCCAGCTGCTCCGTCTGGCTTGTAACTTGGCTCTTTGAAATTTAGCCTTTGTTTGCTGATATTTCTTGTGATGTTCTTGGCTAGGTCTGTTCTCGGCCTGCTTTCTAGATGTTTCCATCTCATTTTGCAGCTTTTCCAGTTCATCATTCCAGTAGGGTTTGTAGTTTTTGCGTGCCCCCCTGGGTATGGTTTTACTAGCAGCATGTAGTATACATCTATTAAATTCACTCACTGCTCTTTAATGTCGTCAGTCCATCGTCTTCTTCGTCTGCCCCTTCTCCTCTTCCCAGGTACTCTTCCCTCCATTATTTCGGTTAATCCATTGAAAATTTCTAGGCACAATATTCCCGTAGGTTGCCATTACTTTCGGGAAGGAACAACCGTTAATCGAGCACCGTAAAGAGAACACATTCGTTCTAGTCGGCCATTTTGGCGGAAGCCACCCAAACACAGGAGTTACCCAATGTGGGTAACTCCTTCAATCCACCTTCTTCTTGGTCTTCCTCTGTATCTTGCTGTTTCCATTTTCAAGTTTTATGCTGTTGCCGCTGGCCAATATGGGTTCATTCTCATTATGTGGCTGAACTATTTCAATGTCTAGTTTTTCAATATATTTGATCACTGATGTTGTTCCAACAGTTCTTGTAATCATAGTTCTCACACGATCTCTTCTTGTTCTGTTTGCTGCTTTTCTTAGACATCGCTTTTCACACGTATTAAGCTTTTTCTCTTATTCTTTAGCTAGTGTCCGTGACTGAAATTGAAAATATGTTTGCACAAATATAGAATTTATGAATTTTCTTTTGGTTTCCATCGGGATATGTGTGTGCTTCAAAATTGATATAAAGTCATAATTTACGTTTTTTTAAAAATTATTGTCTCAAGCTCTCTGTCCATTCTTCTGCAAAAATTATCTACTATATTTAAATTCCTACACTTGTTTCAGTAGTTGATCATTTATTTTTATGTTAATTTGTATTGGGTTTTCTGCCTATGCACATTACTCCTTTTTTTTTTTTTTATTTTTTTTTATTGATCTTTGTGTTGTGATTGAGGCAGATAACAATAAAATAAGAAAAATTCATTTCATTCTTCTTCTTTAGCGTTCATTCGCAAACTCCCGCTGGATCTCTCTTGTAGCAGAATCATCGTCCTACTAGATTTCCAGCAGGATGAAGTCCAGAAAATGGGAATGCGTTGTGTCGCCGTTTTATTTGCGTCAATGGCAAATCCGTCTTCGGCGGGATTTCATTCAGATTTCTTCATTTCTTACTTTATCTAATGTGACCGAACCATTTTATTTGTTATCTTTCAATACATACATGATATTTTACCTACTATTTTTCCTAATTTCTTCATTTCTTATTCGATCTAATTTAGTAAGCATTGCCGTTTTTCTTGAAGCAAGTCAAACCAAATACCAATAATGGCGTATAACAAAAGATTACCGGACATAAGACCAAAGGTAGACCACAAAAACGGTGCATAGAAAACATCATGATAATCATGAACAAACATGGACTCGGCGCAATCAAGGCGACAATGATTTTAGAAAGAAAACTGAGGCTACCGCACTACGCGTAACGGCAAGTATGGATAATATAACCATCACCTTCACGGGGAAAGTCAGTAGACAATAGACAAAGACTTGAGGTCATTCTCAAATGGCAAATGGTTTGAGAGTTATTGAACCCACGCTAAATACACATATCTTATGCAAGGGCGCGGAGTTTAAAACCACGCAAGTTATAAAATATCTACACAATAAAGAATAGTGCAAACACTACAAACATCATGTATGCTATATATCTTACCAATAATGACGTTTTCAATTTAGAATTTCTGCTATTGTTATGTATGAGATTAAAGTTTTGTTTAAGTCAAGACACGCTCGTTCAACCGCGGAACGAAATCATGTGTTTTTGGTTATTTTGAGAAACACTGATGCATTTGTGAAACAACGAAAGCGTGACCGTCGACTTTAGAAGACATTTTGCCTAATTAGAAAATAACACACTGAAATGCCTCATTCAAATATTCACGTAGTATTATTTAGTTGTCGACACAAAGTATAATCATAGTGGTCACGGGAAGTCAGATGATGGATTTTTAAGGTTGTTTTTCCCCGCCGATGACTGTCGCTATTTTGGTGGGTCACTATATACTTGAAGTCCCCTTGGTTATTTTTAGCATGCGACTCCAAGTATATAAATAAAGACCAAGATAAAAAAGCGCGATAATAATCAAAAAACGTAACGAATGAGGTCCTAGTTAATTCTGCATGGAGGTCTTCTACCATCTGAGGTCTCATTTTGACCCTCTATGAGATATGCTAGTAATCCAACTTCCAAAACCTTCTTAGTTGCCTTTTAGGAGATGTATAGCAGGTCGCAGTGTTTCCATTATTTGCCACCGTTTCGGGCTTTGGCAACACGCGGGCGAGTCTACTATCTGATATTTTCACCGTTCTTTATCAAATTCTCATGGGATCTCTCTTATAGCAGGTCAATGGTCCTACAAGATTTCCTCAAACTCCCACTGGATCTCTCTTATAGCAGGACAATGGGTCTACACGATTTCCTCAAACTCCCACTGGATCTCTCTTATAGCAGGACAATGGTCCTACAAGATTTCCAACAGGAAGTAGTCATAAGAACATTGTGACGACGTTTTATTTGCGTCAATTGTCCGGCACATCCGACTTCGGCGCAGACAAATATACAATAAGGAAATTACATAGTTTCCAACTGTATGATCTCCAGTCAACAGTACGAGTCAACAATACACAACATATTTAAGTCAGAGCTTGTCTTCTAACCATTTCACATTTTAAAAATTATCATAAATTCAAAACGTTGCCGAAATGTATTTGGGTCGATAAAACTATCGGATATCAAGTTATGGCATTCCGTGTTACTGCATGTTTTCTTTTGCGAGATGATTTAGCTGTGATATCTTTAAGTGTTGTATTAAGAATATTACACATGTGACATTATTATTATTATTATTTTAGCAAGTGTGATAGTTTGATTAAGATAACAGAGCTGTTTTACGATAGTGTTGTAATAGCTTCCTTGTTTACCGTAAATGAGATGTTTGTTTTCCTGGGAAAAATAAACAATGTGTTGGCTAGTAATCGCTACCAGCATAGATGAAAAAAAACAATCTGTCATTGAGAATGTGCTATGGGGAAAAAATGAATGAAATTGAAGCCTGAAAAGATATTGTAATTAATACTTTGTCCATTCTCGAACAGTGGTTCTCAAAGTGTGGAAGGCGTCCACGAATTATAAATGAGAAATTGAGGAGGGTGCTGAGTGAGAGTCTTCGCGTCCAAGTCGACTAGTCGGTCGAAAGGTACAATGAAATCCCTCTATAACGCATTATTTTATAACAAATGTCCATATTTAATAACATTTTAAAATCCCCGAATCATATTTATTCTTTATTGTGTGTACTGTATATAGCGATATATCTTTATTACATACACATTTCGTTCGTCCGGACCAAGTTGTTATAACGAGATTTGACTAATTATTTCAACATTATTTCATAAGGAATATAGTAATGCTTACAGACGTTTCTTAAGAATTAGATCATACAACACAAGACAAATGTATTCTTCTTGCAGCAAATACATGAATTTGCAGGTTATCAAGAACCACTTTGGCAGTGATGTAACGGTATAAGTTTGTCTTGTTTGGATATCTTCTTCTTTGTTCTTCTTTGCGTTCGTTCTCAAACTCCTGCAGATTAGCAGGATATAGTCTGAAGAACGGAATACGTTGTGTCATGGTTTACATCATTAATGCGATATCTGCGCCTTTTGGCCTCACACATCCGACTTCAGCATGACTTTGGGTTAACTGACCCTATATGGGATGGGACAGCCAACTCCATCACATAACCTCCTTAGTCGCCTTTTACGACATGCAAGGAAGGTAAACAGTGTTGCTATAAATGAATTTGCAGGTTATCAAGAACCATTTTGGCAGTGATGTAACGGTTAAGCTTGTCTTGTTTGGATATGTAACGAGACACAACTCACTTTGAAGAATTATTGTGCAAGGAACAGTCGAGGGTAAAAGGAGAAGAGTAGTTGAAAGAAATTCCTGGATTTATAACATCGAGGAATGATCTGGGCGTGATATATTTTACACTTCTCGGAATGGCTGAGGAGAGATTTGTTTGCAGAGATTTTTTGTGCTGATGTCTCCAGTATGTCAACCTTATGATCCCGACGGACTATGAGTTATTATTATTGTAAAATAAAAGGTCTCTTTTTAAATAAAAAAAATCATTACAGCCAAAAAATGCTGGGTTGATGGCTACGTCTTGAATAGGATACGCTACCAATTTTCTTTTTAATGTCTTGATGAAAGTCAACAATCCTGTTTAGCTTCTGTTTGTTTTATATATATATATATATATAAAATTGACGAAGGTATACTTCTAAAGGGAGGACATGGACAACAAAAAAAGATTTAGAATGACTAGACCAACCACCATATATAACCGACTCACCCCTATTATACATTACACAAGGGCAGAATCTGTTACCTGGACATTTTCCTTAGTCGGAACACATAGTCCAACCTCAGTATGTCCTTAAGGCAATGTCGGTGGAGTATGGTAGTGGGTTCTCCTATGTTGCTTACAAATATCAATTATGGCCCGTGACTACTATCGTATAAATAGAAGAGTACATCTGGTTGTTAACAATAAACAACTTGCAAACTATCCAAGTTATAACCGACAAAATGAGCAACTCTAAGGAGAAATTAAGTTTACATTTAATATCCAATATACTATCAAAGACGGATGTGTCAGGCCATTGGCGCAAATAAAACAGCGACACAACGCATTTCCATTTTCTGGACTATGTCCTGCTGGAAATCTAGTTGGACCATTGTCCTGCTACAAGAGAGATCCAGTGGAAGTTTGAGAATGAACGCTGAAGAAGAAGATATCCAATATGGAATCCCTAACATAAAACAATTAGTTCTAGTTATATGCAAAGCAAGAAGCAAAATACTCATCAAAACAGTACGTCAAAATACAACCAAAAATTAAAGAAATTAGCATCAAAATAATACATCACAAATAGAATTATCTTTTCAATCAGTACTCTTGATCCCTCTCATGACTTTGCAACACCGCAGTGGTAAGGGTTCAAGCTTATCAGTCAAAAATAACGTTTAGCAACAGTTCCGTCTTGTCAAGTCTTCTTAGATCAGTCAGTAACTTCGACAGCGATGGTTCCTGTCAAAAAGCTTTGTTCTTGAAAAATAAATTCCGGAATAGAAATCAACTTCAATCAACAAAACGATTCTGCGATGCAGCCAGTAGTTAACCACTCTCAGTTGGATTGAAAATCAGCCTCCAAGAAGATATGGGCAGACATAATACCTAATGCCACACGAAATTTATTATAAAAAGTAAGATAAGACATTACACAACTGAAGTAAATATGGAAAATAAAAGGAATATAAGGTGGAAGAACTAGGTGCCGAGTACCAGGTTACCGGTGAAGGAAGAGGTGGTTATAGTCCCGTGTGAAAAGTGTTTATTTCAGACAGCTTCAATGTGTCATGCTGTGGTTGAGATGCTTTAAGTCAAGAAACGACTACTATGGCGCCATACATATAACTGAATGGCAGTGAGCAAAATATCCAGTGTGCCTCTAATCACACTAGTTAAAACAAGCCGCTACAGAGTCGTGTTATCACGGCGGATATCATAGAGGTGGCAAAAAAAAAACCATCACCAAGTCGTAAGCCGGTTCTCATATATGTTAATAGTGACAGCACTTATAAATGATTGGATAAATGATGTTCATGGATTCACATACGAAGCTCTCATGAACAGTGAAAGTTGGTCTGAGAAAGAAAACTGTGTTGGTTTGAACCATATACTCAAGCTGTTAAGTGCTCTTCTGCACGCTGCCTTGTGCCTGTTATCACCAGCATGGGCATTGAGTCGTCTAATAACAAAGAAAAAAAATTGGTAGCATATCGTATCCAGGACGTAGCTATCAACCCAGCATTTGTTGGCTGTGGTGATTTTCTAGGCAATATAAATACGTTCAGTAGGTTGCCATTGTTTTCTGAACGGTCCGGATGCACAATTGCCTGTGGTGAGGATCGAACTCGGTACCTTTGCCGCCACAGACGCGCTCTGTACCACTTCGCCACATAGCCGGACATTAGAGCTATATTAACAAAGAGCTCCCTCAAATAGCTGTCATGTCTAAAAGCCACCAAAAGAACAATCACACTTCAAAAGAACTATCACACGTCAAAAGAATCATACATTGAAAACCTTACGGTTCTCCGGATCCGACATCAAAAGAATTAATTGAGTAAAACATTCTGTCTACGCCTTTTAAGCTTTTACAACTTTTTAACTTGGAGGGTATGGTGGCAGGATAACTTTAAAATATATCTCCTTTGTTTATGGTGGTTAATAACCATATCATAAACTACAGATATTTGTAATAATAGCAACATATGCTACAGACAGATCCCTGGCCCATTTGGACGAATACTAAACATTAGATATCAAGACATTATTTTTTTTTAAAGATGAAGATATGTGGAGGCGATGCAGTAGATAAGGGGGTAGGGTGTTCAATAATCCCTCCCTCTATTAGGAACTCAGGACATGACTTTTATTACTAGAAATTAAGCCAAAAGATGGGTAACACATCCCCCTACCTCTTTCTCTTCAAAGATTTTTTACATAGATGTTATTACTTTTTCCACGAAAAATGAAAAAAATCACAAACGAAAATTAGCGAATTGTCATTTTCTCATAGGTAACCCCCTCCCTTACTCAAGACGTATCTACGGCCTATATAGAGATGTACAGATCAAGATCTGGTGGAGACCCAGATTAAGAAGAGAAAATGAAGAAAGACTTCGCACACACTTAGAAAAGTTGTAAAAGATATATCAAGAAGATCTTCTACCTACAGCGTTCATTCTCAAACTACAGCTGTATCTCTATATTAGCAGGATAATAATCATATTAGATTTCCAGCAAGGTGTAGTTCAGAAAATGGAAATTCGTCGTGTCACCGTTTTATTTGTGCGAATGCTCTAACACAGGTGTCGGCAACCTATGGCACGTGTGCCACACCTGGCACGCCAAGAAATTTCAAATAGCACGCAGACTCTTCAGGTTTCCTGTATAAAGTTGATTATAAATCGATTAGCGGGGTTTCCTCGCTCATTTCGGCACTCGCCTAACGCCTGAACATTCAGAAAATTGTGTCAAACTCAAAGTGACAACGTATGTTGTCGATATTGAGCAACTGGCCAAGACCATGCAAGGGCAAGGCTCCCATTAATAATAAAATAGGTTTTAAAAAAAAATCTTTCAAGAAACTATTATTGAATATCACTATATATTAATTAATTAAAATAAAAAAATAAAATATATGGTAAAATAAGAATATTGACATCGACTTGTATAAAATGATATGTGATGCTGTCACTCTGAATAATTTGAAACCTTAAGTTGGAACACAGCAAAAGGTTGCCGACCCCTGCTCTAACATATCCGTCTGCCGAGCTAGAAGATCAATGGCATCGACACTCCGGGTAGAAGGGAAGACCTATTGTCACATGGATCAAAGAAACCATGAATTACTTGACAGAGATTGAGATCACATGGAATGAGGTTGAGAACATATCCAGTGATAGAAATAAATGTACAATTTTTATCCGTGACCTATGCTTTCAAAGATGTGTAATCACCCAAAACCTGTTACCGAGTACATAAGACCAATGTTTATGTAAACGATAAAATTAGTGTTTTAGCGAGTCAACAAGAACTACTGTGATGAAACATTCCTCGCTGAAAAAGTTGCTCTTTAAGGTACGATTGAGGATGGAAGAAGACGGTGTAACAATAGAAGGCATGGCTGGATAAAATATCAATGACTGGTACAGGGTTATGAAGTTTCCACACTCATCAGGATAGTAGAGGATAGAGATCTTTATGCACTAAATGTCTCATTGAGACACCCTTACGACCCTGGTGCGTTATGCATTATTATTATTATTATTATTATTATTATTGTTATTATGCACCATAAAGACCATAAGGCCATTGTTGATTGCAATTGTGATACACTTTGTTTGTTTGTTTGAGAACCCCAGGAATTGTGAGCGATTAGCTCTTACTTCCTATGTGCAGTAGTGTAGTTTTTCTTAGCTTTCTTACTTCAGCTTTCGGCTTATTGCAATACCTATTGAAGGACAACTTCTCACAGTGGGTCTATAATTGATTAGATAACGTGCCACAATGCTTCCAAAAGAGAGACTCAATAATAAAGGCATGTCATCTAGTAAGGTTTTCTGTTGCTGAGATGTTTGTATAGTGGGTCATTGGTGAGAACCACAGACGCAGCCCCGCATGCGCCTGATACATCTTATTCTTCTTCAATTTTTTTTCTTAAGCTCCTGCAGATTAGCATGATGTAGTTCAGAAAACTGGATGCGCTGTGTCATGGTTTACAGTTTGACTGTGATATCTGCGTCACTCAGTCTAAAACATCGCCCGCGTGTTGCTGGGGCCCGAAAGGGGAGCAAATAATAGCAACACTGTTTACCTTCTACGCATGTCGTAAAAGGCGACTAAGGAGGTTATGGAATGGAGGTGGCTGTCCTATCTCATGTAGGGTCAGTGACCCAAAGCCATGCTGAAGTCGGATGTGTCAGGCCGAAAGGAGCAGATATCGCAGCAATGATGTAATCCATGACACAACGCATTCCGTTTTCCGGACTACATCCTGCCAATCTGCAGGAGTTTGAGAACGAACGCAGAGTAAGGAGTCTGAAACATCAGACTTCAGAATGGTTTCAAAAACCACTTTGACCTTATATGGTATGGGACAGCTAACTCCACCCCCCATACGATATGCATGGAAGGTAAACAGTGGTGTTACTCTTGACTCACCTTTCGGGTTTCGCCAATACAATAAGCGTCTGACATAACCACACTTGATTCAAGTCCGCAGTTGGAAGAAGACTTATTTACCAAAAGATGCACACGTTGAAATGAAATAGAAAGAGAAAACAAATAAAGCAGTTCCTGTAAAACTACTTATTAAATATGAACTTTTTAACAAACAGAAGGTAGTGGATATTTTTGTAACGGAGAGCAGAATTGACAATTTTTTATGAGGGATAGAACCAACAAACTGTTTTTGTCCTTTAAACTGTATAGCGGTATTCTTTTTAGCTCATGGACTATTACATAGGCATATATTCATTTTAAATCTGTCTGGTGGGTCAGTAAAATTATTTGTTGACTGGCTCGAAGAAGGGGGAGGGAGGGTGTTCAAAAGGGGATATGAACACCCTCCCTCCCCCTATAGCAAATCAGAACATGCCTTTAAGTACTAGGAATCGGCCGTGTGGCGCTATATACTGTTGGGTTTTTTTGTGATGCGATATAATGCGATATATATATATAGATTTGAGCTGCCTTTTCGATTAACTGTGTATGATACTTGATCATGATAGATATTGGATACAAACCGTAAAACTTTGAGAATATGTTACTGTTAGACATCAAAACGAGATCTGAAATGACAGATTTGCAGAGAAAGAAGATATAGATGTGCCTTTATTCATTGTTATTATTAATTGTGCCCTTATTAATTGTTGATGCAATGAATTCCCACGTACGAATAGGAGATGTGGACAAGATGTATTAAAATGCTTAGATTAAAAAAACTGGGGGAAAAATGCATTCCCTAGTTTACCTAACAAGATGTCTGCAGTTAGGGAGCGACAAATAAGTTATACTTATGCTCCAAGGCAGACGCGATATTTTGCACTGTTAGAAGGCAGAGTTTCAATCTTCATAAGTTTCAATCGAACATAAAAATTAGTCTCTATGTGACTCAAGCTGTTATTAGATCGATAAATAGGGTTGCTCAATCAAATATCATTAGAAGAATAGTTCCTCGATCCGATAAGTTTATTGCTTAAGTTAGTTGATGATGAAAAGTCTCACATTTACGACAGAAATACACCCACCTACGAATTTTAAGGTCACACCACGTGACTTGACATCCATTATGGATGCCCACTATTGTCAATTTGTTATAATTACGAAAGCTTCTCAGGCGGGCGACAGAAAGCAATTGTTTTCAACGCTTGAAGACCAGTGTAAATGTTGGATCACAGAAATCAAAGAAGCCACAGAAACAAGCTTACAAACAGCGCACAAGAAGGCCATCTCTAGAGAACTCTTCAACCCCTGATGCCGAAAGGCAAACAAGGGACACCGCGTATAGATAGGGATATATAGAAGACCAGCCGCAGCAGACCGTTATTATTTATAACCAACTGGACAAGTTTATTAATTATATCGATGGGGTCTTTGTTACCTCTAATATTTTATGGTAGTGTGTCCTGATATAACATAATTGGACTTTGTCCGCTGGTTGAAAGGGGCACGCCTCTCCAAAAGAGAGGCAAACTCATTAACTACCTACCAGAACCGTAGTGGCAAACTGAACGCATCAAATCAAGTAGTCCTATAACACACGAAGATGTTGGCCTAACAAATCTGGGTTATACTTTTATATTTACTTTGCTGTACTTTGGAAGTGGACACACAACAAAAGGTTGGACAGAATTGCATAAGGCGTGTAGCTGAGACCTCACAATTGCAACTTAAATAAGTAGCTATGTTTGCAGATTGTTATGTGATTGCTTAAGTATTGTGATTTTGTAACCAACTGATGTGTAGTAAAGTCTTTGGGATTGAGTTGACCAGTGAAATATTAATAGTGTTGTGTTTATGAAATGAAATGTGAGTTTTAGTGACAAATATTCCGTGAATTGTTGTTAGACTTGGCGGCCTTAAAGACACTGACATAACACAACCACAAGGTTAGACTTAGTCGTGGCGATTTAATACTGTGTTTATTTATAAATGTTAAGTTGTCAAATTAGATAGAGTTGATTGAACTTAGTCGCCCTTGAATGCATATCTACAGGAGATAATCATTGGAACCTTAAGATGGAATCCTACCTTATTATTGAGGGGACATACGGTCGAAATAAGATGCAACGCGAAGGAGATAGAGATCGGCTAATGCAATGAGAAGATTGAATGCACCGGATTCTTATTTGTGAAGATAATGTGTGAAGATACAAATAATGATTGTAGAATCTCGATTTTAACTAGATTATTATTACGATGGGGAATGATTATGTTTAGGCGCATCTGCCGTTTCGTCCAACGTTGTGACTTTTAGGGGGGTTAAAAGGATTAGAGTTAGTTTATAAATTTTTTGGGAGGGGGAGAAGGGTTAGAATCAGTGTTTAGAATTAATAATTAATTCTCTAAGAATTCTTGTCTAATAAAGTTGCCTAAGGCATGAATCGACATGATTGGTTTTGAAGGGAAATCCGTGACGTTATATAGCACAATGGTGGACGAAACAACATTTTACCTATGTTTATAATGGTGTTTGTTTATAATGTTGCCGTTTTGAAGGATTGAAACAGTTTATAATGGTGTCTTCTTGAAGGATTTAATCTGTTTATAATGGTTCCGTTTTGAAGGATTGAAACAGTTTATAATGGTGCCGTTTTGAAGGATTGATAATGATACTTGTGTGGATATGACAGGTTTATAATACTTGCTTTTGAGAGAAAAGCAGCCTGTTTATAATAGTTGCCCTTGAGAGAAAAGCAGCCTGTTTATAATAGCTTAGAAAGTGCCGTAATCGAGAAGATGATTCCAGAGAAACAACATGTAGGCAGACCACAAATATCCTGTTCGGATATGTTACCTGATAAACTAGTGCATCTTGGATATATCCTGTCTTTTAACACCATTTTAAAAAAAAGTCAGGTCGAAGTTCAAGTTAAAATGTCATAAGGACCTCCCAAAGTATATTAACCCAAACCATCGGCAATATAAGACATATTAGCTAATGGAAATCCAGCCTTCTAAAACGACTCATTTGACTATTCTCTTAATTTTTATTGGATGTCACATAAAGTATAACCATAGTGATCAAGGAGAATAGTCACATGAATCCTTAATACGCATTGCTTTCCATTAGCCAGTGTGTTTTATATAGTAGACGGTCAAGATTAGCATGTTTAGTCCGTGGCTATCTTGGTTGCTTTGAAGTGCTTGTGCAGAAGATAAGGAAGTGGGAATAGATAACTTATCATAGACAGTTCTGGGTTAAAATGTGCTGATAAAAATGTATCCGAAGGTTGTCGTGACAGGACTGTCTGACCTTCAACCTTTTATTTATAAATGGTCATCATCATCAGGTGCCACGCCGACTGGCGTAGGAGATCATGGCTTTCCACGGCTCTCTATTTCTATCATTATGTATCAAGATCGTTGTTGCTTCCCTGCCGTGCCAGGTTGTCAAACTAATATTTTCTCACGTTGTCGCCTTTTTCCTCTGTTGCCTTCAATCGTGCCTGTTATGATTATGTTCTCCAAACCTCCGTATCTCATGAAGTGGCCAAAAGTGAATGGTCATACTCACTGATGTAACCTATTCCCACAGCGTGAAAAGTGACCATCAACAATGTAAGATCCCTGAGCTAAATTGAGAACCATCCTTTTACAGTGACGCATTTTATATTCCCCATTATTTTCAGTGGATGTCAACACAAAACCTACACAAATTGACTAATGAAAATCACTCGAAAAGTCACTCATGCTTCAGAAAGATGATCCCCAATAAGCCGGCTCTACTGTATAATTGACGACACACACGCTTTGAAGAAAGCAGTGTCCCAGGAAAGTCTCATGTGTACCCCACTAATCAACAAACAAATGTGTGTCATGTGCCATACTCTGTGTTTAATGACGTTTTGAGAGGGCGTGACCATCGGTCTAACAATCGTCACAAAAGGATTAAAACATAGGTCTATACAAGGACATGGCACGTGCTTATTTAATGTCACAGAAAGTGTCTGTTGTCGCCCAAAATACCCTGAAATTTCGCGTGATGTTATCAATCCCTTCTTCAGAATAAACTTGCGTACTGATCTCACCCAGTTTCACCCATATTGGCGGTAGGGAATGATTAGTAATCGCTTTTCGCGTATTGTACGTGGCCAGCCAATGAGAATCTCGGAAAAGGGGGTAGAAGCAAAGATGTGTGATGCTTCGCGAGATCAGCATACATAATTATTGTGGGGAAGGGCTTGGATTACACGAGGCCCGTATATTTTCATGATATCAATATGTGTCTATTATTCTTTTCTCTGCTTTTACTGAGGCAGCACATGGTTGAATGATGATCGGTTTTCTGGCCACGGTACGCCTTGTCGCTTGACATGCAATAGTACTGTGTCATGTCAGAATGTAGCTATGCTACACAGATACAGCGAAGGCAGAAATAGAGGCCGACCAAGAAAACGATAGACTACTGAAATAAAAGAGGCGACAAATTCCACAAAATACTCAACACACAGGAGGGAATAACTGTTTAGAAAGACAAATAATGGAGGGAAGAGTACCTGGGAAGAGGAGAAGGGGCAGACCAAGAAGACGATGGACTGACGACATTAAAGATAATATGAATACATCGCTAGAAAATGCAAGCCACATCGCCCAAGACAGAGAGAGGTTCAGAGAGTTCATTGGGAAGACAACGTTCTGGAAGGAATACGTCACATGACACAGGAGGGCCGTCTCCAGAAAACTCTTCTACCACTGACGCCGAAAGGGAACAAAGTGTTTCACGAATAGATAGATAGACATGTCAGAATGTTGGTAACTCCTTCAGAGAGCTTCCTCATTCAATATTCATCCCAACATTATGTTATCAATGTCAGGCATGGACACTAACTAAAGAACACGTGAGAGAGGGCTTGCTACGTTCACACTTGAATTTATGATTATCCTTTTTGTTTCCATCTAGATAGATATGCGTTTCAAAACCGGTGTAAGCACACAGTTCACGCAATTAGCTTTTTGAATTCTTGTCTAAGCTCACTGTCCAATATTCCGTCGTCTGTAATAACGCTCCCGGGATATTTAAACTCATGCACCCACTTCAGTAGCTGTTTATTTATCATTATGTTGATTGTATTGTTTTCTTTCTGCCCATAGAAGAAACTCTTCCTTTCTTTTCGCTTTATACCCCTTTATGTATTATGATGATTTATGATGATGTTCGTCAGTCGTGATCGACGATGACCAAAAACTCAACCATAATAATAATAACAATAAATAATAAAAATAATAAAAGTTAATAGTGCGTTTTTAAATGACTAGCAAGTCCAATGCGCGCACAAAATGTTCTTTTACAGAATTGACAACAATAGAAGGTATCTGTGTGAGGTTGAGATGTTTTTTTCTTTTCTACGTGTCCGCTTCTGTCTTGCAGTATCTTGTCTGAATTCTTCCGCCGCTAGTGCTCCCGTTCTAAAGTAAAAATAAGTAAATAAATGGGTTGAGAAATGACTAGCGCTGAAGTTAGTTTAAAGTGTGGAAGAGTTGCGCTAATCGTCAACCACACTCTCTCTCTCCTGAGTTTTATCTTTATGTATTACAGCGTTAGGGGTAGAAGAGCTCTCTGGAAATGGCTTTGTGTGTGCTTCATATATGTCTGTTTTTGTCGACTGTCTTATTTCTGTTATCCATCGTTTACAAGGTCTGCCTTTGGTTTCGTCTGTATAGTAATGTTGTTTGAGGGGCACTGTCTGATGGTAGTCTGGAAGCATGTGTTTCCAGATCAAATCACTCAATGTGTTTGTTGGTCTTCTGATGTTTCCGTTGTTTATACAGTCTCATATTGCTCCGAGGGTTCTGCGTAGAGAAGTCATTTCTGTTGTAATAAGTTGTCTTTGGGATTCTGTTGAAAATCCAGCTATTCTCATGAAAAATGGTTCCAAGAAGGGACAATCTATCAACTGTTCTTGACAACCGACTCCTTTTTGCATCGTAGCATGTACTTTATATATCATCTATCATAAGTTAAGTGAAAAACGTATATTTTATACTGGTACCTCGACAAATATAGTCCATGAGAGTCATTGGGAAACATCCGTCAAAAAGTGACGAAATTCTACGGTTTCCGTGACGTGCATTGTCTGTCGACATAAAGTATACATGCAGCAACCAATGAAAATCTCGAGAAAAGTCCCGAAATTGCTTGAATTTAGAAAGATGATGCCCAACTGAGTCCTGTTAACTATATAACTTCCACGAATACCCTTTTCATGTGTGGCCACTGCTATGTCTTTATTAGCACAGCTAATATTTTACTTACACTTAACCGCGTTTTTATCAGTTATACAATCATGCTTGCTCATCAGAAATCATCCTTCTAAATTGATGCATTTTACTTTTTTCTTTATTTCATTGGCCACTTTATTTATACTTTGTGTTGACAGCCAATGAAAATCACGTAAATGTAAATGCGTCATTTTAGAAGGGTGATTTACAATATAGCCCACATGTTTTGTCATGTCAATGGTCACGATTATAAACAGGAAGATATTTCAGTAACGAAATGTGCTACTAAAATTTGCGTTTGTTTGTCTAGCCGAAACATGATATTCTTCTATACGAGCCTTCTCCTGATTAAGTTCATTGTATAGTTTAATATTACGTTATGGTTCTGGTTTCTGACGCTTGTGAAATATTCTCATTGTCAAAGGCTTTAGAATGCGCAGAGAATCGATAATGCATATATTTCTCCAAGTACTCAATAGAACAACACAGTCTGCCGAGAGAACCAGGGAGAACGTAACTCCACCAGCTTTAAATGAGAACTCTCTTCAGATCTGCAAGAATGTGCGTGTAAACAAGAACAATAGCATGTATTGATCACTGACATTTAAATATACAAAACGATATTTTACAGGCATGACCGTCTGCCCTATAAAAGACCTCTGTACAGATTTAATTAGGACTTAATTAATATTTAATTCGTTACGCTATTTTACTATTTTCGTGATTTTCGCTGGTCACTATATATATATATATATAATGCTTGGAGTCGAATGCCACAAATAGCCATGGCCGACCAACGGAACGCACGAAAATAATCAAAATGGGCCTTGTAGGTCATGTTCACATTTTCTGTTGCAAGATTTTATATTACTGAGCAAGATCACGCTACAGGCGTCACACAAACCGTTGATTGTCTACAAGAGTTGCTGAAATATTCCGTCTTTGAGCTAATTTTTACACGTGGAGCTAGATAATATATGAGCTCGTATATACAAAGTCCTCCAGAAAAGTCCCGTGTGCACATCTCACGCACAAAATATCTTGGTGTTTCTGACCTTTCCGTGCGTTTCGTTAGCTGACTTCACAAAGTATAAGCACAGTCGTGGCTCTCGACTCTACATGCCTTCTGGCTGAATTAATTTGGAGGCCGTTCGTTAAGTTTTTGATTGTTTGACTTTTAATTGGTCGCTATTTACATACTTGCAGTCGCATGCCAAAAATTGCCACGGCCAACCAATAGATTTCACACAAAACGAAAACTAGCTCATGTTTACGCTTTAGTTGACAGGTCTTTTATAGCCCCTACGGTCGCGGCAGTGGTCAATAATCAGTCACATGAACCAAGGTGAGTAACGCTATGTGAAATCAGCAAACATAAGAATTAAAAAAAAAAGGACTTCGTATTTACTGAAAGGGAAATCCTTACATTGTTTGTTGACAACCGACTGTTTCTGTGACTCCGTAGAATATCCGGGTGTATCTGCTTCTTCCTCAGCATTCATTCTCAAACTCCCGCCGGATCTCTCTTGTAGCATGACAGTGGTCCTACTAGATTTCCAGAAAATTGTCGCCCAGAGAAGGAAAATACGCTGCGATGCTGTATTATTTGCGACAATGGCCTGAAACATCCGTATTATGTAGTCATGCATCTAGGTGTCCATGTAATGCGCCACGGACATATAGATACACTAAGTTGACCACCATCGTCGCCAAAGCAAAGTAATTGCGTAACCATTATACCACAACTATCCCACGGCGAACCAAAAAGAAGGAGAGACAACTACTTGTAAACATACGCTAATCGGAGGCCTTTTTTGACATATCGACAACAGTAAATCCAAACACAACTCTATTGCACGTCATACGAAAGGCTATTTCGTTCTTATTGACAAGCGAGTAGCCTCTCTAAGTGACGTGCAATAGAGTAGTGTTCTGATGTGTTTCTGTTGATATGTCAAATATATGCGCAGAGGCAATCGATGATTGATGTTTAGTCTTAGTTGTATCGTCCTCTCTAGAGTAAACTGTTAACTATCCTCAATCCGAAAGTTAGTGTAACACATGCTGAACACAGCAATACAAGAATACTCTTAGCTGAAGTACAATACAAGAATACTCTTAGCTGAAGTACAATACAAGAATACTCTTAGCTGAACACAGCAACACAAGAATACTCTTAGCTGAAGTACAATACAAGAATACTCTTAGCTGAAGTACAATACAAGAATACTCTTAGCTGAAGTACAACACAACACAAGAATACTCTTAGCTGAAGTACAATACAAGAATACTCTTAGCTGAAGTGCAACACAAGAATACTCTTAGCTGAAGTGCAACACAACACAAGAATACTCTTAGCTGAAGTACAACACCAGAATACTCTTAGCTGAAGTACAACACAAGAATACTCTTAGCTGAAGTACAACACAAGAATACTCTTAGCTGAAGTGCAACACAACACAAGAATACTCTTAGCTGAAGTACAACACAAGAATACTCTTAGCTGAAGTACAACACAAGAATACTCTTAGCTGAAGTGCAACACAACACAAGAATACTCTTAGCTGAAGTATAACACAAGAATACTATTAGCTGAAGTGCAGAAAAACACAAGAATACTCTTATCTGAAGTGCAGAAAAACACAAGAATACTCTTATCTGAAGTGCAGAAAAACACAAGAATACTCTTAGCTGAAGTGCAGAAAAACACAAGAATACTCTTAGCTGAAGTGCAGAAAAACACAAGAATACTCTTAGCTGAAGTGCAGAAAAACACAAGAATACTCTTATCTGAAGTGCAGAAAAACACAAGAATACTCTTAGCTGAAGTGCAGAAAAACACAAGAATACTCTTAGCTGAAGTGCAGAAAAACACAAGAATACTCTTATCTGAAGTGCAGAAAAACACAAGAATACTCTTAGCTGAAGTGCAGAAAAACACAAGAATACTCTTAGCTGAAGTGCAGAAAAACACAAGAATACTCTTAGCTGAAGTGCAGAAAAACACAAGAATACTCTTAGCTGAAGTGCAGAAAAACACAAGAATACTCTTAGCTGAAGTGCAGAAAAACACAAGAATACTCTTATCTGAAGTACAATACAAGAATACTCTTAGCTGAAGTACAATACAAGAATACTCTTAGCTGAAGTACAACACAACACAAGAATACTCTTAGCTGAAGTACAATACAAGAATACTCTTAGCCGAAGTACAACACAACACAAGAATACTCTTAGCTGAAGTACAATACAAAAATAGTCTTAGCTGAAGTACAACACAACACAAGAATACTCTTAGCTGAAGTGCAGCAAAACACAAGAATACTCTTAGCTGAAGTACAACACAAGAATACTCTTAGCTGAAGTACAACACAAGAATACTCTTAGCTGAAGTGCAACACAACACAAGAATACTCTTAGCTGAAGTACAACACAAGAATACTCTTAGCTGAAGTACAACACAAGAATACTCTTAGCTGAAGTGCAGAAAAACACAAGAATACTCTTAGCTGAAGTGCAGAAAAACACAAGAATACTCTTAGCTGAAGTGCAGAAAAACACAAGAATACTCTTAGCTGAAGTGCAGAAAAACACAAGAATACTCTTAGCTGAAGTGCAGAAAAACACAAGAATACTCTTATCTGAAGTGCAGAAAAACACAAGAATACTCTTAGCTGAAGTGCAACACAACACAAGAATACTTTTAGCTGAAGTACTGAATATGATTTTCCGAGGAATGGATATTATAACTAAAAACAGCACAATGAAACAGCTAGAATACACTTTGTCAAATTTTCTGATGTCCCTGACAACTTTCATTAATATATGTTCTGTCTCTCAGTGTTTCATTGTTTGACAATAAAAGACACGTTGGCTAATTGGAAAACAGCCTTCTAAAATGACTTGACCTATTCAGTGATTTTTATTGGCTGGCGATACTAAATATACAAAATGTGACCAATAAAAATCACAGGAAAAGTTGAATCAGTTTTTAGAATGTAATTTCCAATTAGCCAACAGGTCTTATATCGTCGATGATAACTGCATGATATTTTTTCGTCGATTATATAATCCTGCTTGCTCATTGGGAATCACCCTTCTAAAGTGACTCATTTGATTATTCCAGTGATTTCCATTGGTATATTTTGTATCAACAGCCAATGAAAATCATGGGGAAAAGTCAAAGCTAGAAGTCAAAAATAGAAGGATCAATCTCTATTTCTCTCAAATTTTAAATTTATCGATGGTCACAGCTGTAGGGGGAGTCACTTGGATTAACCTGGTACAAGTTGCGTTGCTTTTTTATTTTATGCGATTAATATTCTGGTATACTTTTTAAAAATAATTGTATAGTTTATAGTGTCTGGTTTGTATTTTTTCTCCTGGTATCTTTACTATGTTTTTTATACTTTGATGCATGTACTAGTATGTAATAGTGGTATTAGGACATTTGAGAACAAATAATGGTGCCAGGACATTCGATAACAAATAATGGTGCTAGGACATTTGAGAACTAATAATGGTGCTAGGACATTTGAGAACTAATAATGGTGTAGGACATTTGAGAATTAGCAGTGATAATAGAACATTTGATAACTAATATGTTTTTTTCAAAATACATCGGAGACTGTGGTTCTCTGAAACATGAGAACCGCTATTTATCTGTATGGTAAAAAGCGGTGATGTAACCAAATTCGACTAAGTCAGTTGTTTGTTATTTGAATAAGAAATTGAAAACTCGGTATTGAGCAGAGTGGAAGAGCGAAGGCTCAGACGAATATTTAGCCATGAGGACACGTGACTCAAACACGCTAAATTTCAACAGATTCAAGTTTGATTTTGACCGCCTGTCAATACAACTAAAATCATATATTATTTAATATAGGGTGTCTATAAAAATGGTTTGTGCACTGACGTGGCACAAATCTGCAGTAAATACTCACAATGTATATAACCTAATGTCATCATCAATGTGAATTAGTGCACATTGACTTTGTAGATATCTGGTATATGAAGTTTCTACCAAATCTGCTTTGTTTTCAAAGCCTACATTGTTTTTTGTTTTTTTTTAAATTATCATCTTGATTAATGTGACAGAGTGCAACTAGTTAACCATTGTATTTCTTTAAGTCTTTGCATTATAAATGTCTTATTGTTTCCTCCTTATATTGGTTTAAATCGATTCCATTATTCTGAGAATTGTGAAGGATAATGTTTGACAAAAAATGTTTTTCAGTTGATTTCTTTTGTTGTGAAGATGGTTTTGTTCATCACGTTTCTTATTCAATAGTTTACAAGGTGTTAATTAACATTCTTGAACGTTATTATGGCTTTTCTCCCTAAGTGAGATTTTAACTATGCATTTCATTATTAATACGTGGAATGGGTTTTTTATTCTTTATTTTCTGTCATTAATTTTGCTATTATCTTCACGTGTCACGGTTTGATGTTATTTAATACATTCTTTACATATATATAATATGTTTTGTCAAGGTTTATAGAATTCATGAAAGCTGTCTTTAAATATGTACTCGTATTCATGTTGATGAGATTATGTTGATACACATGTTTCGTTTGTTCGATGTTTTGCAATGTCAGGTTAGTCTGGAGTTAATGTTACATTTTGCACTCTCGTTGATTTCAAGTTGTATTCGATGGGGGTATGTGGCTATGACAAGATGTGCCAGAGTTGGGTAGGCACATTTCAGCAAGAGGAGAGATCCCTTTACAAGCTGGGGGCTTCAAAGTAAATAGAGAGAACCCGTCACCGGCAGCGAGAGATTGACGGTGTGAAATGCCATGATACATTGTGTGGACAGCCCATAAGGGCTCATGTGTAAATATTGTCGCTCCACCTGCACCAGGGCTAGATTAACCATTTCAGATGAGGCGACGCGCAAATGCAAATACGGACTAGGTAGTCAATAAATATTGTTCTCCACTCTGCCGACCAGACGAACAAGCGACCAGGTAGACAGCCAGACAAATTATTAAGATGAAAACGTGTGTTTATTTATGGACGTTTCACACCTTTGTGTAGGATGTATTAATGGACGCAGGTGAAGACAGATGAGAGTATGTGAGATTTATAAGCATTTTCATTAGTCGGGAGCTTTTCGCGTAGTTGGAAAGAACTTGGAAGTTGAGAATCGGAGATCGGACCAGAACTGAAGATGTGAAAGGTGACCTGAGAGATTGGAAGTGTCGGCTGTAAGCCGAATAGCGTAGTACAGGACATAATTCCCGCATAGCTAGATTTCAATTAGAAGTATTAGTAGAAGTTTTTATAATTTGTATTTTAGATAGGAGTTGTAGAGTGATAGCTGAAATAGCTCTAAGTTGGGAGATGGTGGAAGTTCTTCAAGTAAGACAGGATTCTCGTTGAATAGCGGATAATCTAAACAGACAGTTTTCAGGACTTGAACCGACATTTGGAACCTAAAATTCCAGGACGTCAAAATAGTAAAGTAAAATCGCGGGACTTGTACTTAGAAATTCTTCATCCTCTACAGGCCAGGCAGGTAGTTTCCAATTATTGCCTCTACGATCGCCACACGGCCGTTTAGAATAGACATCATTATGATATATGGACCTAGGGTTGTAAATTCTAGCCACATACCATCACGGGCGGGGGGAGTCCGAAGGTTAGGTAGAAGAAGAATCTTAGCTTGCAGAACAGGACGAATGATTGAGTTAGTTGCAATCCAGTGAATTAGGAAATGTGTGATATGTTTAAGATACTGTAAATTCGAATTATAGATGTTGTAACACTGGACGTTGTAACCTTGATGTTGTAAACGAGGACTTTGTAAATAAATAAACTGCTCATATGCACTGAAGCTCTGATGTTTCACCTCTACATATACTGTACAAGTATAATCTATATATATATATATATAGAGAGAGAGAGAGACATATATATATAGAGAGAGAGATAGAGAGACATATATATATATATATATATATATATATAGAGAGAGAGAGAGAGACGCAAGACAGCGACGAAAGGTCAAGCATTCATGACCGTGGCTAGCTATAAACGTTGTGACAAGGGGGTAGATACAAGAAACAGTTCTCTTGTAGAGCTGACCAACTATACTGTCTATAGGGTGGGTTCTAGACGTCCACCGCTCAGTGGAAGTGGTAAAAACAATGCATGTTTTAGTTACCAATGCCAAAATCGGATGTTTCGTGCCATTGTCGCAAATAAAAGGGCGACACAACACAGTTCGGTTCACCGGAATACATCTGTCTGGAAATCTAGTATGACCATTGTTCTACTATCCAGTAGAATTTTGAGAGCGCACTCAAAACAATTGGTATTCACTTTCAGGTGAATGTACTTCCTTTATTATTTGAATGTATGAAATTTAATAATAAGCTACAACTGCCGGAAAACTGTAATCCGACATATGAAAATTGAAAAAATGGTGTAATAAACTGTTGTTAATCACTGGAGACACACATAATACTAAGTTTCGAAAAAAGGCATGTATCAAGAACACAACACGGCATATGACGAGAAATTGACGGCTTAGTTAACGATAACATTATAGAAATAAACGAAAACACATGCGGGGAGCCCAGAAGAAGATGAATGATAACTGGTATTATAAAAACTGGAGGGAGACAGAACAGAACTAACGGAGAATAGACATAAAACTACAGGATATTTAGAAATATGAGTGATGGGTGATAATACCAAGAGGCCGTAGGACACTGTCTTTAAAATTTCGTGCACGAAAAATTCTTGCAGATATTTTTATAGAGATTATTGGAATATCATATTTTGTTGTGAATAAGTTTTTTAAAAAACGATGCTAACACGTAATATGGATGCGAGACTTGGACTTTAAACAAGACAATATCCAAAAGAATAAATTCATTTGAAATTAAGTGCTGCAGAAAGATCATACGAATATCATGGACAAAGAAAAAAAAGAACATTACTATTTTGGAATTACTTAAACTAAATGAAGGGTGGCTTCTAAATATCATCATATGAAGGAAGCTACAGTATTTTTGATACGTAAAGCGACATGATGGCTTCGAAAGGCTGATTCTTGAGGACAGAATGTCAGGCGAGAGAAGGAAATGAAAACCAAGAACACGATGGACCAGAGACATCGAGAAATGTATGCAAATATTTCTGTCGATGCAGGCCTGCTTGCCAGGGACAGAGAGTTGTTCAGAGTTACCACGATAAAGACATATTTCTAGAAAGAATATGTCACTATAACACGTCGCTTACGATGGCAATGTGAGTTACTGGCCGCTTGTCGGGTCGTAAAGAATATCAACGCTCAGACCCGTAATGCATGTCGTAAGAGATGACTAAGTAGGATTGATGAGCAAGGTTGAATTTTATGTGTTATAGGCCAAACTACATTAAAAATCATGCAGAATCGAATATGTAGCACCGGAAGCCGCATATATCGCAACAAGGAGACCGTCCATAAATTACGTTAGCAAATATTTTCCTATTCCTCTCTCCCACTTGTCAAAGATTGTTCAGAATTCAAGAACTCTCCTCCTTTGTTATGTCCAAAAATTATCAGAAAAAGTAGCAAAAAAAAGGTATATAATTTATTTCATATTTTTGGTTGGTTGGTTGCTGATCCAACGGTCTATAAGCTCATGCCATTTGACCCAATGCCATTGTGATATATATGCATGTGTTTATGGGCTGTTTTTTTTTCCATATACTTCAAAAATGTGCGTGAGAAGTGTGTTGACAAATAGAATTTTGATCTATATCTCAAATAAGCGAAAATTGAAACTAAATAATGCATTTTAATGAAGAAATTAATACATAGGGTATAAACCATTTCAAATTCACATATACAATTTAAATTATATGCGTTTGTACATTTGCTGAGAGACTATCATTTTGTAGTTGGGCACAGTTAGTGAAACGTGTTATAAATTCATTATCTACTATTAAGTAGGAAAACACAGCAATATAATTCATGGAATGTATGCGACATATTTAGTTTAAAAGAAGTTATGTTTAAATGTGTGTAATATCTATTTTAAATAATTTAATTGAGGTATTAAAAAAACTGTTGCGGTGACGTCGACATTTGTTAAATTCCATTCTTTCCATTGTCAACAACTGCAACGCTTTTTTTCCAGATACTTCCTTTCTTAATTGTTGGTGTATTTATTTTTGACATTCCCAAAGCTGTAAACTGTGACATATTATCATCACGTGCTGTGCCGAATGGTGTTGGCGATCATATTTATTCATGTACATCGATCTGTCATATATGTTATCATCTCTGTTGGTGTCGTCAATCGAAGCCATTTAGTCAAACTGTCAAATATCTTGTACACTGTGACACAGAGTACTCCATTTTCCGAACTACTTTCCGCTATCCAGTAAAAGTTTGAGAATGAAAGCAGAAAAGTTAGTCATTGTAAAATGTTAACATATCGATGTAAAATGTTAACATATTGATGTAAAATAAGCAAAACGTAATTATGTATTGATTGATTGATTACTTAATCAATTGAATGATTGATAGATTGATTGACACAAAATTCTAGAATTAATATGCCATTATTAATATTGTATAGTGTACGGCTCCGTCGTGGCATGGTACAGGGCACGTCTGTAACGCCACTGATACTGGGTTTGAATTCCGCCGCAGGCAAGTCTGCATTCGGACCGGACAAAAACAATGACAAATTACTAAACGTATTTATATTACCTAACCCTAACTTCCATTATTTCAAAGATTTAAAAAAAAAATCAAATACTTAGTAAACATGCTTGTGTTTATACATGTATATGTAAACCATTGCCCAAGTTGGATGCGTCGGGCCATGTGTGCAAATAAAACGGTGACAACTAATTTCCTTTCTCTGGATTACATCCTGATAGAAATCTTGTAGGAGCATTGTTCTTCCACGAGAGTGATCCGGAGAACACAAATATGCATATATATAAAACAAAATGTATGTTTTTTCAGGCCAGGATATCTAGAAAATCTATCAGTGGCGAAACACCACAAGTTTATGTGGTGTGGGCATGTGACTAGGTAAAATTTTCTTTCCAATACTGACCTGCATGGGGCAGTTGATGGTGAAAGAAGAAAAGCAATACAAAGGAAGGTATGGATTGATAATAACTATGTTAAAGACTGTGTATGATAAAGCATGGCACCCCACAAACCTGAAGGATTATTGATTTTTATGATTATTATTGATAAATGTGATACACAATCATAGAATATTTTGAGAATCACTGTTCTATGATAATAAAATATATGAAGGAAAGCTCAGAAAAACTATCCAACTGCACATATGAAGTAAGAGCTCATCTCTCGCAATTCCTTGGGTTCTCGAACAATAAAATAAACAAGCCATTGCCTTAATTAACAATTCTGTGTTAATATATGATTAGTGCGCATTAGCAGCGTTAATTTTCATTATAGAAATGAACATATTGTGTGCTCTTAAAATGTTATATTATTTGTGAGACTTCATGGTCTGGAATGTATTAATTAAATTTATGGTATTTATTATAGAAAATTTAAACCGAAACGTCGAACAAATGTAAATTAATAAATAATAAATAGTAGAATTAATAAATAGAAATAATGCAAGTGAACATTTTATTCGACGTCAATAGGTAATTGTATACACCTACACAGATATTTTTCATATGACATGTTTGTTTCAGAATGTAGACCTCTTCATTGTTTTCATCTTCTCATGAGTCTTGGCAAGTTGTTCACGGCAGCCAAGGAATTGTTTCCGAGTCCGAAAGGAGAGAAAGAATGGCGACTCTTTTACTTACCGTGCGCAAACTAGGAAGCGATTAATGAAATTTTGAAGGGAGGTGTTGAATTTCCCATTCCATAACGAATCAAAGGGGCACATAAGCGATGCTAAAGTCTTATACGTCATGAGGAAAGGCGCAAATATCGCAGACAAGCTGTAACCTATGAACAACGCATTCTTTTATCTGAACCACATACAGAAGTTTGATAATTAGCCTAAAAGTAGAAAAACAATTTTTTTTCTCTTTTCTGTGTTTTTACCTGCTATTATAGCTTCTATCCTTCTTCTAATAACATCAGACAGATAACCAAAACAATACCAGTATTAGAACACATCAAAAGACAACAGATCAAGTGGTTTTCACACGCTTCCAGACTACCAAAAGATAGCATACCACAAATTGCCATGACACATAGACATAACGACTATAAAGCCAGAGGCAGACCATGTAAAAGATGGATCACAGAAATCAAAGAAGCCACAGTAACAAGCTTACAAACAGCAAACAGGAAAGCCATCTCCAGAAAACTCTTCCACCCCTAATGCGCAAGGCAAACAAGGGCCACAGCGTATAGATAGTTAGATAGATCCTTCTTCTTATTTCTCTTCCTTCGTTGTCAAGCTCCTGCAAATTAGCAGGATCTAGCCCGTGAGCGGAATCCATTGTGTCATGGTTTACAGCTTAGCTGCGATATCCGCGCCTTTCGATCTGACATATGCTTAAACATGGCTTCTGTATCACTTTGACCCTCACTATGGGTTTGAACATCCAAATCCACCTCATAACCATCTTAGTCGCCGCTTACAGCATGCATGATAGGCAACAGTATTGCTATCTTTACTCCTCTTCCGGATCCTGACAAGACACCTGCGGCTTCTATTCTAACCCATAAGTCCCTCTGTGGATATATACAAGAGTGGGGAGAACAAAGACAAAGAGAAGAACACAGATATGATGACAACACTGAATACTTTCTTTTTCGTTCGCTTTCTGACTGATTCTTCTTGATTCTTGATTAGAAACTGACCTCACAGCACGTGGGGCATTTCCATAAGTGCTCCGCCCTCTTTTCCAGCAGCCAAACGACTCGATTGTTTCGAGTCTAATGCTGCCGAAACAGACGTCGGCATCAGGGCACAACTCTGGACTTTGCGACAGGTTTTCCGCCCACCCACGCCGTGCCCGTAACTAGTTCAAGCACAACGTCAGCCTGTCCGAACAACATGGTAACTGTTATCGAAGGTTATGACTACTGGTAACCTGACTGATAACCATGAACCCCGCTCTATTATGATTTAATTTGCACTATGAATATCTAGAAAATCTAATTTCGGTGTAACCGATGATAACCTTCCTATTTGTCGCCAGGGAGCGAGTCTGTGTCAGCTCCAGGGAATGATGGTTTTCCGTTAGCTTTGCCCTGTGAATCTAATAAATGCCAAAACATGACACTGGTTGGCATCTTTAAGGAGACGGTAATCAGGGATTTAAGCTTGGGCCGATTTACATCTATCTCGTGCAATGTGTTCCTCTTTTAGCGAGTCTGTATACTTGTCTCGTATAATTAAAGGGTCATTGTCCACCATGACCATGGGTACTGATCCCCATTTCGACTGTGGGCGATAACAACTTAGTAACAAAAACCCATAATAGCTATTGCTTCTTATTTTTGTTACTGCGGCACTCTCCACTTTTTCGGAACCGACGGTGTAGCAATGGTATACCTCGACTGTAAGGCTGGTTCTAGTATAGGAAAATACTTAACAGTAAAGTTGGACTAGAGTTCACCGATATCGTGAACACATCGTCCAAGTTGGAGCTTCCAGACACATTTTTCTCGAACAGGGTCGATATTGATATCTGCCTTATTTCTCTTCTACCCCATCTGCAACTGGAGGATAGCTGAAAGCTTGTTCTTGCCAATGGTTGTCAATATAAGCTACACAATCATCATTACATGCCGTATCCGTAACGAAGATTGACTGCAACGGACTTCTAACTTGGCTTTTGCCTTAGTAGTGTATTTTAACAGATTGTATCCTGTCCATCTTGTGTGTTGTCCGAGCCAGAAAGGGGAGAAACGAATAGCAATTAATACATGTGATGCATGTCATAAGAGATTACTAAGAAAGTTCTGGGGTGAAATTGACTGCTCAATCTCAAGGAGGACCTAACTGACCCAGAAGTAATGCTGAAGTCGGATGTCAGGACGAAAGTACAGATATTGCAGCCAAGCTGTAGACCTCAATACAACGGATGTCTTTCTATTGACTACATACTGCTAATTTACATGAGTTACATACATATATATAATACATACATACAGACGCACATGCACACTCAAATCACGCACACACATACATGCAGACACACACACATATATGTTGACAGATCCGAAAGGGAGCAAAGAGTAGTAATACCACCATATTCTATGCATGTAGTAAGAGATGGTTAAGAAGGAATTGGATAGTGAACCTGGCTCCCCTAATCCATAATCTCTGTTTTAATGAAGCTAATTGAAGATCCATGTTTGGATTGCACGTAGAACACTGTCTGCAGCATGCATTGTAAGTGTACGAAAACCACGGAAGTGTCTTCTCTAAAACAGATGACTCCCTAAATCGTGGAAATATACAGCCAGACTTGAGTAAAACAATCATGTAGGTTTTGCTACAGCTTTTGAAAACTTTGAAAGCAAAAATAATGTTAGAGAAGTATCGATTTAGAGTTGAAAGTACGAGTAAAGGCCACTTCATTGTGCAGGGAACAATAATGACAAACTTTTTTTAATGACAAAAAATGTTTCCTTTTTTTGTGTGGAGGTTTTGTAATTGCATCATTATCATCAGGTGCCATTCCGGTTGGTGTAGGCGATCATGGGTCTCCACAGCTCTCCATCTTCAGTATTATGTATCAGATTCGTTGTTGTTTCCCTGCCGTACCAGGTTGTTAAACTGTCTAATATTTTCTCACGTTGTCGCCTTCTGTTTCCTTCAATCTTGCCTGTTGTGACTCTGTTCTCCAAACCTCCAGGTCTCATAAAGCGACCCAAAAATTAAGAGTATCTTTTTCTTATATAATAGTTTAAGCTCCGTCTCGCATTTAACTCTTTCAACACCTCCACATTAGTTTTCATGGTATTCTCAAATCTCTTCTATAGAACCACATCTCTACTTCTTCTATTTTTCTACTTTCCTGTTTGTTTATTGTCCAAGACGCGCATCCATATGTTAGTATATGAGTTATATATCACTGCAGAACTCTCTTCTTCACCTCTAATGACAAGTTCATGTTTTGTAGTTGCATACCAGCATAATGTGATAAAATATAGGCTACAGTATAAATTAACATATTTAGGAATATTTTTTCTCTCATACGCGCTCGCGCGCACGCACACACACACAATAAACTTTCAACATGTTGTATGGCTGCAACATTGGATGCCAAAGAGTACGTCAACGTTTTCTAGATGCACTGTTGCCGATGAGTGTGGAAAAATATTGATAACGGTATGTGGTTCCGATTTGATATATTTATATGTTGACTATATTGCGCAGTATTTCTGTGTGTGTTAGATATAATTGCCGGCGCCAATCTCTTCTACATTCCCTGTTGAATCCCTACAAAAATATGAAACCCGTCACTAGCTCATGCCACTCTACTTCGTTCCTGGGGCGTTACTTACTGCAGTTTGCACCGAGAAACAAGTAATTACATTTTTCTTTAAGAATATACATCTACCAGGATAGTATTAGCTGGTACACTCCACAAATATGTACTCATTTGAATAATAAATACAAAATAAAACCACAAATGTATGCGAGAAATTCTAGTTTAATTGGTCGTCACTAATGAAAGACACATCTGTCATTTTGGTTGCAAGCTGCCTTCACGTCATATATATATATATATAACTGTGGGTGGTGTCTGTGTTGTTGTATTGAGCCATCGCCTGCAGCATAGCCTAATTCCTGAAGTGATTCTTAGTTCCAAATAGGGCTGTACCGGAATCAAATTTTTGAAATCCAACCGGATCCGGATTTGGCCGGATTTATGAAGTGAAATCCGGCCGGAACCGGAGCCGGATTTACAAAAATAAAATAATAGAAATTAAATAGCGTACCACATCACTTGACTTAAGTGAGTGGAATCACTCGACTGTTCATTACTGCAGTTCATTACTATAGACATTACAATGATGACATATACTCATATTAAATCATTTAAATGTAAAATAATTACATTTACATTAGAATAAGTAATATTAAGTTCCATAAGTTCAAGATGAAACATAATACATAAGCTCATAATGCTAATTTAGTAATTTTAGTTTTCAGTTTTTAGTTTTCACATTGTTTTCAGTTGGCAAATTGGCAGCTCAGTTACAACTCACAACAACAGTACATTGAACAGATTGAATTTATTGAAATACATTCATTCAGTACTTTTATTATTTCAGTCAGTCAGCCTTCACTATGACTGTGAAGTTGAACTCTCAGAGTCAAGAAGGGTCGAGTTATATTTCCGGAAAATCAACGTCTCCGCATTTTGTGGTACAAGGCTACTGAGGTGGTCAGTGATAATGTCTCCTGCAACACTGAACAGCCTTTCCGATGGCACACTTGTAGGTGGTGGTGCAAGAAATGCCTGCGCAAGTCTAACCATACGTGGAAATTTTTGCTTATTGGCATGCCACTATGAAACTGGATCTGACTGTCGAGTTTGAAGTGGCTCTGACAGGTACTGTGTCACCTCAGTGTTAATGCTGTTGCCTTCGGCACTTGCAGAACGATCTGCGATGGGATTTTCCTCGACAATTGTGTCAAAACAGCTCCATAGGCTGGACTCGTACTGTGTGGCAGTGCTCACAGAAGTCAAAACACTAGTACTACTACTAGTAGCTGATGGATCCTGTGCACTGACTGTGTTTGCTAAATCGATAATGGAGTTAGCTGGTAACATCAGATGGGCTCGTGCATCACTTCTGCCACGTTCGGAGAAGAAGCACAGCTTGAATCGAGGATCCAGTATTGTGGCACAGGTGTAAATACTGTTAGATTCAATGTCCGCAAATCTGCTGCTAACAGCTTCAAGCAGGGCTGCTTTCATAGTTTTGATTCCAGCATCACTACCTTCTTTCTGAAGGAAAGCCATGAGTGTTTTCATTAATGGGATCACAACTGATATTGATGCATGAGCTGCACTTATTTCACGTGTGAGTTCTTCAAATGGTGCCAAAGTAGCTACCACATTCTCCGTGACTGCCCACTGCTGTGCCGTTAGACCAGTAACCGAATTAATTTTAACACAGCACAGGCTGATGGTGACCCGCTGTTCTAACAGACGTCGTAGGATATAGAACGTTGAGTTCCATCGTGTTGTCACGTCCTGGATAAGTTGATGCTGTTGTAGGTTTAATTCATTTTGAAGTTCATGCAAACGACTGGTTTGTCCGACCAGGAGAAGAATGTTTGAAATGTCCTACCAATTTTCTTCCAGTACTGATGATGTCAGCAACATACTTTAGACTCAAAAGACCATCACGCGCACACAGCTGCAGTTGATGTCCCAAATTTTGGCCCAGTCCCATGCCTGCACAATTGACTGCTGGGTACTGCTGCTTGCTTTGTGCAAACACGGATTCATCATAGATGTGGTCGCCACGCCAATACACTGGCCACCGGTGATGCTTTCTTTTCCATCATTTTGTCATAGCTTTTCCTGTGCATCGATCGCAAATAGGTCTACATTGATGATGTTGAGAAGTCTTTGGAACGATCTGATCGTCCACGCGATAACTGTTTGTTACACAACTTACATATAACCTTGGCTGAATCATCGCCTTTAACTTTGAAGTAATCCCAAACGGCGCTGTATGACTTAGATTTTGATGTCATTTTATTTTATCGGCAAGACCACAGAAATTTACGAAAATGAGAAATATTCAAGTCCCGCAAACCCATAAAGTAATGCACCATTAAAATTCAAAATGAATGTGTATTTCTTTAAATTCGTATTTACATCAGCGAGAAATAGTAAACCAGGAAGTGCTACTTTGCTATTGTCTAAGATTCGACTTGGCCTTATGAAACATGTACAGAAAATTCACGTGACTAGGCAACACTAATCCGGCAAAATTGGACCGGATCCGGAGCCGAAGCAAGATTTGTAATTATGGCCGGATTTACCGGAGCCGGAGCTGAAATCCGGTACACCCCTAGTTCCAAATTTCTTGACTTTTTACCTTTTCCTTAGAAATCATCAATAGAACCGAGAAGGTTAATTGTAAATTGAGTACGGCACATTCTCCATATATTCTACCCATGCAAGCAACCATACATCATGCAACTAGAAAAAGCTAAAATACCAGATGTTCTTAGATTTTGTTCATTTAACAAAGGATTAATATATTTTAATAAAATATTATAGAAAGGTCTTAAGAATGTGATTAACAGAAAGACGAACCAGCACAGACGTCCACAAAAACATGAACCGGGAAGAAGACTGGTTTCTAAAAACTACCACCCAAAAAAGCCAGCTAGTATATTTTGGACACGTAAAAGGACACAATGTTTTAGAAAGATTAATCATACAGGGAAAGTTCGAGGACAAAGAACAAGAGGCATACTAAGACTATGGTGGACACAGAATATCGAAGGCCTTTTGTACATGACACTGGAAGAGGCTTACCAGGTGGCAGTGAGGACAACGTCCTGTAAATGATACGTCATATAGATATGCCTATTCTTCTTCTTCTTCTTTCGTTCACTTGAAACATGTCTATATCTGTAATTCTGTCTCCTTAATAAAACTCGCTGTCTTTTGTAGTTCATACAGTGTCCCATAGAGCTTTGATTCCAGTGTTGTTTCCTCTGGCCAATATGTCTGCCTCAGCGTTTCATGCTCAGAACACTCTTGAAGTATATGTTTGGCACTCTGTGCTGCTTGTCCACATGTACACATGGCCGTGTTGCCAATCTTGAACTTTGTATACATGTGACTGCGGAGTCGGTTGTGTCCTGTTCTGAGACGTAGAATTATAACTTGTTCTGATCTGTTCATATTGTGATAGTCATCTTGTGTTGGTTTTTGTGGCTTTTTTTATTGACTTTATCATCTGTTTTTTCTGATGGTAGGTGATTGGTATATCTGGTTGGTCTTCGGCAGCACCTTCCTTAGCCAGTTGGTCTGCTTTTTCATTTCCTGGTATTCCACAGTGAGAGGGTATCCACTGCATGGTTACCCTATACTGGTAAGACAATTCGCTAAGTAGTTTTTTTAAGTCTGTTAGTTTTCCAGACTGGAGAGCTTGAAGCACTGACCTTGCATCTGTCAGGAATACCACAGGTTGTAGGTCAGAGTTGGAGTTCAGCAGTTTTTTAGCTGCCACACTAATTGCCTGGATTTCTGCATCATAATTATTGCAGAATTTTCCTGTCGGTGTTCTGATTGTATCTCTAGGCTTGTGTGGATATTCTATATATACACCTGCACCTCCATTCTTCACAGCATTCTGTGCTGACCCATCTGTGTACACTCTGACCCATATATCTTGTGGATATTCCTCATCCAGGAAACTGAGGGTGACTGTCATTCGCTGCACACTGTTCTGTTCGTCCTCGCTTAGTATTCCTTTCACATGGGTCTGAATGTATATTGGCATTCCATGGCTTTCACTCCACGGGGTTTGCTCTGGTACAGACCTTAAGGGGCTGTCAACTTCAGATAGGTCTGTAAGTTGTCTGCGGAGTCGTTTAGCTTGATGGATAAAGCTGCTCCTTTTCAGTCGTCCCATTGCTAGATTTTGGAATCTTTCCTTCATTGGATGACTTGGCATACACTGAAACTTTTCTGCTTGAATTAGTACTTTTGTGTCTCTGCGTTCGCCAAGTGTTTGCATTCTTCCCATTTTCTGCATCTCTGCTATGGGTGTTGATTTCATTGCTCCCAGCATTATTCTAAGTGCCTGGTTTTGCACTTTATCTAGATCTTGTAATGTGGTGTTTGATGCAGGACACCACGCAGCTGAACCGTATTCCATGTGTGGTCTTATGCCTTGCTGGTAAACTTTACTGAGTATATTTCCACTGGCTCCCCATGTGGTTCCACTTAGTTTTCTCAGGATAGCTAGCTTCCTCCTGGCTTTTGTTGTTGCTTTGTTTATGTGCTGCTTCCATGTCAGCTTATCATCAAAAGTAACTCCGAGGTATGTGGGTTGTTTGTCTTCTTTCAAGAGCTCTCCATCTATCTTGATATGACCAGCTTTTTGTTTTGGTGAGAGGGTAAAGAGTGTAGTGCTGCCCTTATCTGTGTTAATGCTGACGCACCATCTATTTGCCCATAATGTTATGGCATCGATAGCTCTTTGTATTTGTTTAGTGGCCACTGTCGCATGTTCTTCCGTGCACCAGATCACCTGGTCGTCAGCATACATTGCCACTTTGATCCCGTGTGGTAGTTCAGCAACTAGGTCATTGATGTAAACCAAGAAAAGTGTGGGTGACAGGACTCCTCCCTGGGGGACTCCATGACGCAGTAGAACTTTCTTGCTCTTGCGACCATCTAATTGTACCCTGGCTCTTCTATTATGCAGGTATGCTTTTACCCATTTGTACATTCTTGAGCTAACCCTGCAATTTCGCAATTTCTTTAGGAGCCCTTCTTTCCAGACCTTATCAAATGCTTTCCTGAGGTCTATCCATGCTGCTAGTACCAGTTTCTTTTCTTGGAAGGCATCCTCAATCTCTTGGGAGAGGTAGGTTGCCTGATCTTCAGTAGAGTAGCACTGTCTGAAACCTGCTTGCTGTGATATCAGAAGGTTTTCACTTTCTAGGTACCACTGCATCCTAAGATTGATAATGCGTTCCATTGTTTTACATAGACAGCTTGTGAGGCTGATGGGCCTGTAGTTGGAGACTGTGTTGCCATCTTTTCCTGATTTGAGGAGTGGTATCATTATTGCTTCTCTCCACGCCTGTGGTACATTACCTGTGGACCAGCTTGTGTTAAAGATCTGCAGTAGCTTTGCTCTTGCTGCACTTCCCAAGTTTCTAATCATTTCATTGGACACTCCATCAGCTCCAGGGGACTTTTTCATTTTCAATTTGGATATTGCATGCTCCAGTTCTCTCATTGTGATTGGTGCCTCCATGACTTCAGGTATAGGTTCACCTTGTCCAATGTTTTGCTGGTTCTCTCGAACCTCCTGTTGTTTGTCTGGGCTGACTTTGACGTTATTGTCTTCTGCAAAGGAATCTGCAAAGTAATCAGCTGCATGTTTACCTGTTAAAATGTTTCTATCTTTATAAAGTGTGATCCTGGTATTTCTCCATGTACCTTCATCATTTAGTTGTTTTACAAGTTTCCATAATTTCCTAGTATCTCTTTCTAGGTTCAGCGACTCTGTTTTTTCTTTCCAGCTGCTCCGTCTGGCTTGTAACTTGGCTCTTTGAAATTTAGCCTTTGTTTGCTGATATTTGTTGTGATGTTCTTGGCTAGGTCTGTTCTCAGCCTGCTGTCTAGATGTTTCCATCTCATTTTGCAGCTTTTCCAGTTCATCATTCCAGTAGGGTTTGTAGTTTTTGCGTGCCCCCCTGGGTATGGTTTTACTAGCAGCATGTAGTATACATCTATTAAATTCACTCACTGCTCTATTGATGTCTTTGTCCAAGTTTATGTCCTTAGCTAGAACACTGGTTAAATGCTGGTACATTTTCCAGTCTGCCCTTTTATAGTTCCACCTAGTGAGCGTGCTGCTGTCCGTGGTAAATTCATTGTGGATTTCCAGAAATACTGGTCTGTGGTCACTACCTCCAAGCTGCATTCCAACGACACGTGTGATGTTCCATTCCAAGCCTGGTGAGTGGAATGCTAGGTCTGGTGTAGAGGTGGTGTGCCATGCTCTCGAGTAGAAGGTTGGCGAGTCTGCTGGCTGGTTAATAAGGATGAGATTATTTTCATCCTGCCAGCTCTCAAGTTCCTCACCTCTCTTGTCGATATGATCGTAGCCCCAGCTCTGAGAGTGGCTGTTGAAGTCACCACACACCATAAGTCTCTCTTTGTCTGGAATTGTGTCTAGTGCCAATGGTTTATCATTTGGGCAGTAGTAGTTCAGGAGATGGAATTCTGCACTGTCTGTTTTTAGGTGGAGCATCTGGTATTCTGCCCCTTCCATATATACTTCCAGCTGACATGCGCTGATATTGTTTTTAACAAGTGTCAGAATTCCACCCTTTCGCCTGTCCTTTCTGTCAGACCGGTAGCACTGGTAGCCTCTGATTTTGAAGGCTATGTCGCTGCTGAGGTGTGTTTCTTGGATACAGCATATACTAACTTGTTCTTCACTGAGGACATTTTCAAGTTCCAATTTTTTGCTGTATCCATCTCTTTTACTGTTGACACCCTCAGCATTCCAGTGCATTATTTTTATTGGTCGTTTGTTTGTTTGGCCAGTAGCTCTATTCCCTTGCCTCCTGGCTCCTCGGGGCAATTGAGAAGGACTTCCAGTAACTGAGGCTGGGCCCTTTCGAGGTATAGGGCCCGGCACCGTCCCTGCCTGAACGTCCGCCACAGGGCAGGCACCGTAACTATTTATAGATGTAGACATGTTTCCATTGTGTTTTGTGCGTGGCATCCTGATTATCTGTGCGCCTTTTGGCTGGATGCCTCCGTCTTCAGCACTCTGCTTACTAGGGCAGGACTATGGTCCTGCTCGAGTGGGACTGCCCGACCAGTCTTAGTTTCCAGCCCCTGATGGCTGAACTAGCCCCATCACCTCTGCACGGTGCTGGTCTCGATGGAGGATATGCCTATATATTGTGTGCTGAATTTAAAATACACAAACTTTACAAATTTTATTTAAAATTTACAAATATTATCCAATTACGGACCAAAATATGAATTTTTTTTTAAAGTGAACAAATTCAACACCGTAACCTAAGCTGTTGTCTACACTAAGACTAAAAACATTATTAACACCGTGTATGACTCCCTGTAACTTCAATACAAGTTTGGCATCGGTGTGTCATGCTACTGCACAGTGTCTGAACAAATGTTTGAAGTATGAGATCACATTGTGCAATAATTTTGGCGATCTTGAGCTACCGTTGTTACACGATGTTGGCCAGGCATCGGGCAGTCATTGGTTGTACCTGTAGCCAGAAATCTCTCATTCAGCCTCAGTATAGTGGAATGGCCACAATTAAAATGTCAGACAAGCTCTCTGATCACCATACCACTACTCATTACACCACCAGCCTACCATCGCAATTGTGACGAAAGTCGAAGTATCGCACAAAAACACACTTCCTTTCAATGAAAATAAAAGATGGTAATTTACTCCCTGAAACTTTATTAATGTGTATGCTAAATTTAAACTTCATTCGTCTAGTAATATGGTCAGAATTCAGCAATTTGATGTTTTACACGCGAACACGAAAAATATGAATAACACATGACTGCGGCAATAAAACGTGAAAACATTAAGTTAAGCCGTACACATTCACGTGGTTTGAAAAGCGCTTATTCAAATAAACAATTCAATAGTGCAAATATGTCATGCTTTTGTTGCGTTTTTAATGATTTCTGGTTATATGTATAGGCCATATATATATATATATATATATATATATATATATATATATATATATATATATATATATATATATATATATATATATATATATATATATATAACTAATGATGTAATCTTACTATTTTTGATATACTATATTACGAATGGCTACACAGGCTTTTAAATGTAATATGGAAGAAACAAGAAACACCAGAGGACTGGAGAAAACGTGACAATCATTCCCATATGGAAGGGGAAAAAAGGCAGTAAGAGAGATTGAACGGAATACAAAGGGATAATTTTACTAAGCCACTCGGCGGTGAGAATTATTAGCGAAATATGAGAACAACTATTACGATCATACATTGAATCACCACTTAAAAACATCCAAATGGGCTTCCGCAAGAATAAAATCTATATGGAAAACACTATCAATATACAGAGTTACAGAACATTTAATCAATATATGCAAGAACATTTATACTAATAGCCAATGTGAAGTAAGAACAAATACAGGAGTGTCCAATAAGTTCCAAATCCAATCAGTAGTTCGCCAGGGGTGTGTCCTATCCCCTCTACTATTTATAACATATATTGACCACGCCTGTAAATTAACAAGTACTAACGAAGATAATATGAACGACATATTGAACGTACTACACTTTGCAGACGACCAAGAACTAATAGCGACATTAGAAGATAATTTCAAGAACAAATGAACTGATTCCACACAACATGTCAAAAATTCAATATGAAGATTAATACTTAAAAGACCGAAATAATGGCAATATCAAATAAAGCAAGAAATGTCACTATCTCCATCGATAATAAACACCTTAAACAGGTAAATGAGTTCACTTACTTAGGAAGCATTATATCGAGTGAAGGAAAAACAGTAAAGAAATACAAAATAGATGCAACAAAACATACCAGATCCTAGGACAGGTGACACGTATTTTTAAGAACAAAAATGTAAACATTGACACTAAAGTTGCATTATGCACAACTATTATTATTCCATCACTGTGCTACCAGTGCCAATCCTGGACAATGACAGCACAAGACACACTAAAAACAGTGAGCAGAAATTACATGTCTACGAAGAATACTCGGAATGTCATTAAGAGATAGAATTAGAAACGATAACATTAGGCAGATAACCAAAACAATACCAGTATTGGAACACATTAAAAGACAACAGATCAAGTGGTTTTGACACACTTCCAGACTACCAACAGACATCATGCTACAGATGGCCATGACACATAAACATCATGGCTATAAACACAGAGGCAGGCCATGTAAAAGATGGACTACAGAAATCAAGGAAGCAACAGGAACAAGCTTACAAACAGCACACAAGAAGGTCATCTCCAGAGAACTCTTCTACCCCTGACGCCGCAAGGTAAACGATGGCCACATCTGGTAGATAAATATGATGGATGGATGGATTTAGAAGATTTAGATTTACATTTTGTAGGTAGGTAGGTAGGTTGATTGATTGAAGAATTTTCCATAATAATGTCATGTTAAAGCTGTCTTCTAGAATTTATCACACACATAAAAACAAACAATTGATTGATTGATTGATTGTTTGAAGAATTTTCCATAATAATGTCATGTTAAAGATGTCTTCTAGAATTTATCACACACATAAAAACAAACAATTGATTGATTGATTGATTGATTGATTGTTTGAAGAATTTTCCATAATAATGTCATGTTAAAGCTGTATTCTAGAATTTATCACACATAAAAACAATTAATGAAGAACAGAAAAATAGAAGTCAACATATCAGCTGCTATTATTCTTCACCATATTGCTATAGCCATGAACATACACGCCATGTCTAGAACATTAGATTAACAATAACACCTGTTGTTGTTTTTTTTAGCGCTAAGGAATTTAGGACATCCAGAAAATACACCGGCTGGAATGATATGGATCTCCTGTGGGTTTAGCCGGTACGCGAAAGAGGAGTAATGGATAAGTATGATTTTCCCTTTTTCACACTATTGCGGCATATTATTGGGGAATACAATTTTAGGCCTGTATTTTTCATTGACCCGGCATACTTGGGAATGACGTGGTCAGCATCAAACTCGTCGCCTTTTCTTTTCCACAAGATCTGGAACCCATTTTCTTAGGCTGGGTACCTAGGAGATGTTAGTGATTTTAAAATATTTCCAGTTGAAATGGAAATTGAACATTGGATCACTTGAACAGGAAGCCAGTTCACTAACAACTGAGCTACGAGCATTGGATAACGACACTGTTAACTTCCATGCATATCGTAAGAGGCGACTACGGAAGATTTAGGTGGAGTTGACTGATCCCATATAAGATCAAACTGATTCTATATAAAATCTGATCTGTAAACCATGACGAAACACATCTCTGAACTACATAATTTTAATCTCCATGCTGTGATAATGAACGCAGAAGAGGAAGACTTGTTTCTAGTAGAGTAGTTCAGATTTGCTAAGGGGGGGGGGAGGAAGGGGTTGAAATTACTCCCCTTCTCTACGGGCCTGTTAAAGATGTATACATATTACAGAGAATCTGCGCATATTAGATCATTAGATTAGATCATTAGATTAGATCATTAGATTAGATCATTAGATTAGATCATTAGATTAGACCATTAGATTAGACCATTAGATTAGATCATTAGATTAGATCATTAGATTAGACCATTAGATTAGATCATTAGATTAGATCATTAGATTAGATCATTAGATTAGATCATTAGATTAGATCATGTGATTAGATCATTAGATATTATGGATGCCCAAGACAGTTGTACTCTTTGATGTTCTCTCTCATTATCTTCCATTCAGTAACGTGCGGTGACATGTATCAATGGGGACTAGTATATTTCTTATAATGTGATGTGGGGTTACAAAAGAGTACTGCAACGTTGTTTTCTGCTTCATTTGTTGGGACTCAACAGAAACATTTTATTGTCAACTGGATCTCCTTAGCCCTGTTTCAAGGAAAGTATTACTAATGAGTGGCAAATGGATATCTGAACTAACAATAATACGTCCAGGTCTTTCGCGGGGTTCACCTTTTCCTCATGTTCTTTTTTTTTAATATTTACAGGAAGAAGGTTACCGGATGAACAACATATTGAAAAAAAAATCATAACATGGAGATAGCATTCTTGAATATCATCAAGGTTTAGAAAGAAGATAAATAGCCAAAGACTTGCATGGGGATTTGGATTATATTGGCCAGTTGTGTAACGAATCTGGAAAGTCGGTAACACGAAGTAACCAGGTGTGACGTGCTTCTCCCCAAATTACAACATAGTCCATGCGCTAGTGAGGAGGGCCACTATCTACTTTATACCGTTCCGATCCAACAATTTTTGTTTTAACATAAACAAACATTAACTTAATCTAAACAACATCGTAGTTGTGACATTCCATTCTCATGTTGCACATACTTGTACAATTGTACTGCAGTCTGCAAGTTTTATTCCGTTTTCTCGTAATACAGATGTATGATTCCAAGTAAGGAAAAATATGTCTAATATTATATTTTATACATTATGCGGGACACGGCTGATGTGACAGATGAAAGTCTGCATGAAAATGCCAAACCTAAAAGACCGGTCATCTACAGGAACTTGTATAATTCATACTTGACATTGACCTTAATAAGAAAGAACATCGACGTTCGGCCAATGGGTTCTTATACTACACCATCATATCAGTATAGGTCATTATGCTTCCTGGGCAGATCAGATTAGACAATAATGCTGCGTGAACAGATCAGATTAGGTAATTATTCTACGTGAACAGATCAGATTAGGTAATTATTCTACGTGAACAGATCCGATTATTTAATTATTCTCCGTGAACAGATCCGATTATATAATTATTCTACGTGAACAGATCCGATTATTTAATTATTCTACGTGAACAGATCCGATTATTTAATTATTCTACGTGAACAGATCCGATTATTTAATTATTCTCCGTGAACAGATCCGATAATGCTACGTGAACAGATCAGATCTGGTAATTACCGTGATTTGTTTAAAACTTAATTTTAAAAAAGATCAATGAATAGATTCGCTTATACAATTATGCTGTGTGAACACATAAAAGCTGGGGGGGGGGTTTGGGGGGGGTTGGTCATATAAAGAGACATAACAGCATGGAAAGATTAATAGCTGAAGGCAGAGTTAACGGCAACAGGGAAAGAGGGCGCCCAAGACGACGATTGTGCAGTGATATATCAGATTGCTGAAACATGTCTCTTGCTGCGGCAGGTCAACTCGCCCAGAATCGCGGAGTGTTCAGAGAATCCATAAGGAAGATCAAGCTCTGGAAAGAAAATGCAACATAATATAGAACACATCAGATTATGTGATTATGCTTCGTGAAGAGATCAGATTATGTAATTATGCTTCGTGAAGAGATCAGATTATGTAATTATGCTCTGTGAAGATATCATATTATGTAATTATGTTCCGTGAACACATCATATTATGTAAGTATGATCCGTGAAGACATCAGATTATGTAATTATGCTCTGTGAAGACATCAGATTATGTAATTATGCTGTATGAGCAGATCAGTATGTGGGGAATGCTGATTCGTCCTTATATGTCGAAGTTCGATGACGACGACAAAGTTGAGGTTTACAATTTGACCGAAAATTAGAATCTTACATTCTTAGTACGAGATTACAATCATGGAAAGCCAGTGGATAAAGGAGAAAGGAAGGAGGTGTGGTGTCCAAACAACGTCACCCCCGTTCCCTTCCCTCTATTTAATGGGGAAAATAGAGAATAACATTTAGTACCAGAAATCAAGCAAAACTGTGGGTGAACACTCGTTACCATGATTTCCAAAACATCATGAACATTTTATTTTAAGCCCGGTGATTTTTTAAAAGATAAATTACACACCGTACCGAATGCCCTCTGTATCTACGGTCCTGCTTAGGGGATTATAAATGATAGCGAAGATTCAAGTATAATAGAGGGTAAGAATGGTAACTCCTCAGATAGATTTGCGTAGAAAAAGTAAGTCCTAAACAAAAATCTGTCGAATTATTTCGGACAATCTTTATTCTAGAAATCAATGTATACTTTGGGTAATGTTTTCATTAGAGGAAGGGGTGTTGCTGTATTTCTGGTATTTTTTTAAATTTAATTATACAGTCCTTTTTAACCTTAAGGTGGGTACAGACTGTTTGGACTCATAGAAATAACCAAACTGTCAAATGATATCCAACAAGGTGAAGAGTGCCACAGTAACAAAACTGAGAAGCGATAACTGGGATATCCGACAAGGTGATGAGTGCCGCAGTAACAAAACTGATAAGCGATAACTGGGATATCCGACAAGGTGAAGAGTGCCGCAGTAACAAAACTGATAAGCGATAACTGGGATATCCGACAAGGTGAAGAGTGCCGCAGTAACAAAACTGATAAGCGATAACTGGGATATCCGACAAGGTGAAGAGTGCCGCAGTAACAAAACTGAGAAGCGATAACTTGGATATCCGACAAGGTGATGAGTGCTGCAGTAACAAAACTGATAAGCGATAACTGGGATATCCGACAAGGTGAAGAGTGCCGCAGTAACAAAACTGAGAAGCGATAACTGGGATATCCGACAAGGTGAAGAGTGCCGCAGTAACAAAACTGAGAAGCGATAACTGGGATATCCGACAAGGTGAAGAGTGCCGCAGTAACAAAACTGAGAAGCGATAACTGGGATATCCGACAAGGTGAAGAGTGCCGCAGTAACAAAACTGAGAAGCGATAACTGGGATATCTGACAAGGTGAAGAGTGCCGCAGTAACAAAACTGAGAAGCGATAACTGGGATATCCGACAAGGTGAAGAGTGCCACAGTAACAAAACTGATAAGCGATAACTGGTATATCTGACAAGGTGAAGAGTGCCGCAGTAACAAAACTGAGAAGCGATAACTGGGATATCCGACAAGGTGAAGAGTGCCGCAGTAACAAAACTGAGAAGCGATAACTGGGATATCTGACAAGGTGAAGAGTGCCGCAGTAACAAAACTGATAAGCGATAACTGGGATATCCGACAAGGTGAAGAGTGCCGCAGTAACAAAACTGATAAGCGATAACTGGGATATCCGACAAGGTGAAGAGTGCCACAGTAACAAAACTGAGAAGCGATAACTGGGATATCCGACAAGGTGAAGAGTGCCGCAGTAACAAAACTGATAAGCGATAACTGGGATATCCGACAAGGTGAAGAGTGCCGCAGTAACAAAACTGATAAGCGATAACTGGGATATCCGACAAGGTGAAGAGTGCCGCAGTAACAAAACTGATAAGCGATAACTGGTATATCTGACAAGGTGAAGAGTGCCGCAGTAACAAAACTGAGAAGCGATAACTGGGATATCCGACAAGGTGAAGAGTGCCGCAGTACCTTAGCCGTCACAGACGCCATCTGAACCACGCTGCCACAGAGCCGAACGATTTAACTAATAACGAACAAATAATAAAACTAATGTAAATAAATATAAAAAAATAACAGAAAATAAGATTTGTGCACTTACAAATATATGACCTAAACTAAATGTATGAAAACTCAACTACTTTTAAAAATATAACCACACATGCCTATACCGATACATATATATGTATTAGCATGTTTGGTTACATTTGTATATGGTTACATGTTTTTTAGTATGTTTTTATTTTTTTACATTCGTTTTACATTTGTTAGTTATTGGGGTACTATGATCGTAGCTCACCACCCGTTGTGCCAATTAGTGCCTACCTGTGTTAATATTTTCCTTGTCTATGTGTATCAGTTTGTGTTATATTTTTTTGATTTAAATGTAATTGTATTTATGGTTAGAATTAGTTATGTAAACATAACTAACCCTAACCCCTAACCCTAAAAATGAATGCTTTAATTAATTATTGACTATTTATTGATATATTTTGATAAATTAGCCACAAAATACGAGACACTAATGAGAAACAAAAACGAAAACGGGGGGTTAGGTTAGACTTAGTAGTACCGTTATGAGTTAAACCAATAACAATAGCACATTAAACCAGTTATCGTTGTTTGAGCTAACCTCCCTCACACAGTATAATATATGTGCTTTAGACTGCGCCATAAATGATTCACTTGTTTTTATCAAATAACACAGTTCGATTTCCGCCACAGGCACTTGTGCATCCGGACCGTTCAGAAAGCAATGTCAAACTACGGAACGTATTTATATTGCCTAGAAAATCACTACACCCAAAAAATGATGTGTTGATGGCTACGTAAGATCACAACACCTCCGGGAGATAACTGTTCCTATTTCCAAATTGTAATTGTATATTCTATGGTTGTCTCTCTTTTACAAAAAAACTACCGGAACAGGTATGAGACTAATTATTGCTTTTGAGATGTGGATATATAGAAGAATAGGGAGAGTTTGAGGAAAAAAGAATGAAGCAAACAATGAGGTCCTGATAACACTGCGTATAAACGATAGATATTGTGTGTCATGTGACGTATTCCTTCCAGAACATTGTCTTCCCAATAAACTCTCTGAACCTCTGTCTTGGCCGATGTGGCTTGCATTTTCTAACGATGTATTCATGTTATCTTTAATGTCGTCAGTCCATCGGCTTCTTGGTCTGCCCTTTCTCCTCTACCCAGGAAGTCTTCCCTCCATTATTTGTCTTTCTAAACAGTTGTGTCTCTTTATATGACCAAACAGGCGTAGTTTTCTTTTAAGAAAAAGTTAGATTAATCCATTGGAAATTTCTAGGCACATTATTCCCTTAGGTTGCCATTACTTTCGGGAAGGAACAACAGTTAATCGAGCACCGTAACGAGAACACATTCGTTCTAGTCGGTCATTGTGGCGGAAGCCAAAGGATAGATATTAAAGGAAATAAAAATAAAACAAAGTATTTTGGGTATGTTAAAAAACATGACACCTTGTTGAAGAGCGTCCTTGAAGGTAGAGTCGAGGGCAGAGAGCAAGAGGTAGGTAGAAGTACAGATATTAAGGAAAAGACACTGGAAAGTGGAAAAGATAAGATGTTCAAGGTGACTTATAAATAAACAGACATAACTGGACTCCCATCTTAGTACCCATTGTTACTTCGCAAATTTGATCAAATAAGTGTCCGTTGAATTCAAACGATTTCAATGTAAGGACCAATAAAAGCAGTCGAATAATAGTAGCAGCAGAAATAGTCTTCTGTGGATTAATGTTAAGAAAGAACTGTAAGTCAGAAAGTCCATCATTCTGAGGAATAGTTGTGTAGAGAGAAACAACATACAGAAGGAGTATGCGATAGGTGTGTATATGATCAAGAACAGCGAAAGAAAAGATGGATAGAGCATAGTTAGTATCCTTAAGGTAAGATGGAAGAGATGCAACAAGAGGTTGAAAGACACTGCGTAAGAAACCAGAAATTAGTTCAGTATGGCAAGAACAGACGGATACAATTTCTCTACCTGGGGTAGTCTACCTGAGTTAGATGGTTTGTGTATTTAATGCTCAAAGAGACTAAAAATTAAAAAAAATATGTAATCGCAACTCTGATATACTTGTCTCAATAACCACATATCGCAGAAGGTGGATGTCTCGGTCCAATTTAGCAAATAAAGTGGCGACACAACGTAGTTCCATTCTCTTGACTACATCTTGCTGGAAATCTAGTAGGACCATTGTCCTGCTGCAAAAGAGATCCAGTGGGATTTTGATAATGAATGCTGAAGAAGAAGAACCATTTCGTTTATGCACTAGTGCTAACTACCACTCTATTTGGAGAAATATTGTAACTATGTGGACATATGTACAGCTTATATTTTATGTCTAACTCTGCGATGTGTTTTAAGCTCTTAATTTTTTTTTAAATGCGTAGAATTTGTATTTATAACAGGTGTACATTGCCGAATATCTTCTCTCCATGTCTGTATTATCTTTCTACAAATGTTTTTTAAATGTCTACGGATGCTAGTACAGATGCTACAGATGAATTCTAGAATTCTAGGAATTTCCTGTTGGGAAAATAAGACACATTTGTACGTAATAAATAAAATATAGATGTATGCAGTTGTACAAGAACCATTTCTTTCAATAATGAAACGACGAAAACTATCATGGTTTGGAAATGTATGCAGATATGATTCCTTGTCAAAAACAATACTGCAGGGAACTGTCGAAGGGGGAGAATCAGAGGAGGGAAAATAAAGGCATGGACAGACATCGAAGAATGGACAGGAAATGGTTTTTCCTCACTCATCCGCATCGTTGAAGATAGAAATCGCTGGAGGACTCTATGTGCTGAAGCAGCCAATGTGGTACCCCTACGACCCTGAAGGGTTACGTTATTGATTACGTAAGGATTACGTTATCGGCTTCGAGCAAAAACCAAAGTTAAATCACACACAATCAGGGATCTTCTATTTGCTGATGACTGTGCCTTAAATTCCAACTCTGAGGCTGATCTACAATGTATTATAGACATTCTCCAAAGCCTGTACCAACTTTGGGCTTACCATTAACACAGAGAAAACAGAAGTCATGTTACAACCAGCACTTGGCAAAAGCTATCTCGAGCCCTGCATAAAGGTAAATGGTGTAGCACTGAAAGTCGTGAATAGATTCACATATCTAGGCAGTACGTTATCACAAAATGCCAACTTTGATGTTGAAGTGTATACAAGGATCGCCAAAGCAAGCAGTACTTTCGGCAGATTGTACGCAAATGTTTGGCGTAGAAATGGCATTAACTTACAGACTAAGCTGAATGTTTACAGAGCAGTGGTACTTCCAGTGCTGCTTTACGCTAGTGAAACATGGACTGCGTATAGACGTCATGTGAAAAAACTCAATCATTTTCATACAAATTGTCTCAGAAAAGTTATGAACATCAGATGGCAAGACAAGATTCCAGATACCACTGTCCTTGATAGAGCTGGCATCACAAGCATTGACACGATCCTGATGCAGACACAGATTCGTTGGGCAGGTCATTTGGTGCGTATGCCAGACCATCGTCTGCCAAAGATACTTCTCTATGGTGAGCTAGAGAAGGGTATACGATCTCAAGGTGGCCAAAGGAAGCGCTACAAGGACTCGTTAAAGGACTCACTGAAAGCCTTTGAAATAGACCACGATACATGGGAAGAACTTGCACAAAATAGATCTACATGGCGTCTTGTGAAAAGAAGAGAAATGCAGCAGCTCAACAGCGGAGAGCAGCTAGAAAGTCACAGATAGACCAAGATCCGTCTACAATAGTTATTCCATGTCCAAACTGCCAAGGACATTTACAGCTCGAATAGGGCTCATTAGCCATCTACGAACTCATAATCAAGGACATAACTAAAATTGAATTTTCAAAAGTGTATGTAACAAATGGTCATCATCACTTGTGATGGACGAACAACAACACGTTATTGATTGATTATCTGTCTGGTTTGTTTGATTTTATAGAAAACGAATGTTACGCCTTATTTGATTATGATAAATTAAAAATAATATCAGGGAAGGAAGATGCAAAAGTTTCAACGTTACTAGAGAGATTTGAACGCGATGATTCCTGGATATGTTTATCATAACAGACGATAAAATATTTCCTTTAGTGAAGAGGATGGAAAACATGGCTTTGTTTTTAATCGTAAGTAATACTTGCAAAGTTAAACCACATTTTTTAAATGCAATGATCATCATATTAACCCAACTAACTGGCAATTGCATGATTCCATGATTGAGTGGCGAGCAGTGCATGTTTAGACCTGACTGGACTCAGAACATAAAATTAGTACTATTAAATTAACTAATACATATAGTTACTAGTAATACTTAATGCACACTGGCACAGGGGATGAATTATAATAATATTATGAATACCTTAACTTTTAACTAGCTCCTATTTTGAATAAGATTTTAATGTGTGCATTTCTATATTTTATTTGATTTCGTTAGGTTTTAGTTTTACGTTAACAATCCACAGTTGTAACGCAAACTTTGTCCTAGGGCTAGGCCCTATTCATTATTATTTATAATTGTGTTTCATAATTATGAATCATAATGCTGGAATGATGTTTTCTAGTTACAAATCTATATAAGTATATAAAAACAATATAGACCTAAACAATACTTGAATACAATATGGATTATTATGATTCTAATATTGGTAAGAAAATAAACAGAAGAGAAGTGAGTGATGGTGATGTCTTATTATAAACTTATAAAAAGTTATTAGGCTTAAATGTAATATTTTGTCTTCCATTTCTGTGTTCGTTCTCAAACTGACACTTCTGCAGATCACCAAGATGTAGGCCGGAGAACATAATGCATTGTGTCATGGTTTACAGCTTAGCTGTGATATCTGCTGTGAGTTCAGCATGACTTTGCTTTGACTCTCAATGAAATGGGACAGCCAGCTCAACCTTAAAATCCCTTTCTTATTCTTCTATAAGTCTTAACTGGTCTAGTCGTCTTATAGCCCACTTTCAGAACTGGTCACCATTTCAACTATGCAAGGCAGGAGATATCATTATAGTCCAAATAACTAGGATAACCTGCCTAGTATGGGCACTGACCCCATAAAAAGAAACTGCACCTACTGTGAGTATTAATACAGAGCAAATATCATGTCCACAAAATTTCCTTAGTTACCTCTTATTACATGCATAGCAAGTAACAATATCACTATTATGTGCTTCCCTTTTGGGCTTCTATAGTGTACAGGTGGCATTCGTGCCTAGTTCTACTTGTACCAATGTTAATGCAGGATATTCCAATAGCAGCCCAGATACATCATCTGTCTGTTTTCACATCCTGTAGACACTCACTAAGCAACTTCATTACTTCTCCTATAACCATCAAGATTAGTATTTTCGTCTTCAGCATTCATTATCAAACTCTCGCTGGACCTCCCTTGTAGCAGGACCATTGTCCTACTAGAATTTCAGTAGGATGTAGTCCAGAGACTGGAAATGCATTGTCGCTGTGTTATTTGCACCAATGGCGCGACATATCCATCTTCAGCGGGAAGATTAGTATAAGACAGTAGTTTAGCACTTTGCTCACCAGTAATCCAGAGTGTACTTATCCGCCATTACCGAGGGTGCACACAAAATTGTATACATTGACATCGCCGTCTTTAAAAATCCATATAAAATTGATCTAGCGTGAGGAAGCCTTGAAACTTTCTGTGTGTTGTAATAACTGTTTGCACTTTCTGAATGAATTTGAAAGCTCCAGAGTTATTTCAAGTGCAAAATGCAACTTATCGTAATGTTAGGCCTAGATTTACATTAATTTCTATATTACCTTCGAAATCTCTGATATTTCATGATAAAAACCCATCTACGATGTATTATGTGGATACATAATATCCACATTATATCAGTATTCCACAAGTGCCGCCATTTTTACACAACATAATTTCCTGGAAATGCTATTTTTAGTCACATTATTGCAATGGGCATTTCCATTTTTCTGATATATAATAGCGCTTTCAACGAACGTCGAAATTCGTCTTATGGTTCTGTAACAGGAAATTCAACTATAGTCGAAATTGGTCAGGAAAGTGTTAAGTGGTAAAGAAAATTAAGAAATTAACAAAAACTATTGTAATGAAATGTATTGCACTGACAAATGAAACTTAGAACAGGGTTATTATACGGTTTTGTTACTAACTGGTAACATAAATAATAACGGAGAAATATTGAGTTTTCGACTGAAAGGTATTTTTAAAGAACATAACATAAAACACGACCAGTAAAAAAACAGCAGTGTCCATGTTCACATCAGGGAAAAATCTAAATTGCACTGACAAAGGATGATGATGATGCCTCTAGAGTTGTAGTTGTGCTGCGGAGGATGCAGCAAAACATAAATATCTACATTTTCTTTTGTCATATGTGGTGTAGACGAGTGTGTAGAATGTAAACCCTGTCTATTCCTTAATGTTGCAGATCCATGACTTTCTCTGTACCCCATCCCCTAGTGTTTCTTCCACCTTCTACTGTTCCCTGCAAGATTGTGTTCAACAAAGAGTTATGTCAAGTGACATGTTCAAACTACAGCAGCTTTCTTTGTTTAACTGTTGATATGTTATTCTTCGAGTTCTGCTTACATATATTTTATTTCTGGCAAATTCGTTATATCTCATAGCAAATTTGTAGTATCTGTGTATAGCATTTATGTTTAGATACCTGGATCCATTTCTCTAGATCTGTCTGTGTGTCAAATCTCGCTTCTATACAGCACGATGGATAAAACTTTTTGGTATGTTTTGTGTAGTTTTACCTTAATTGCAATATTAGTGAAGCTTTGAAATTTTGACATAGTCACCAAAGCTGTCTCTAATTGGTTCTTAATTTCTTTGATGGATCATCCATCATTGCATAATCATGATTCCAGGTGCATAAAAACATTCACTTTCTCTAATTTCTATCTGTTCATCACAATATTAGCTTTTGTATATTGGTTTTTTTCCACTAAGACGGATGTGTCGGGCCATTGGCGCAAATAAGACGGCGACACAATGCATTACCATTCTCTGGACTACATCCTGTTGGAAGTCTAGTAGAACCATTGTTCTACTACAAGAGAGATTCAGTGGAAGTTTAAGAATGAATGCTGAAGAAAAAGATGAAGTATATTGGTTTCTACTGTTTCTTATGATGATGATGATCATGACATTGATATCGATAATTATGTTGTTTACTTTCATCTCTAGATTAGTGTTTCTTTGACATTTATTTTTTTGATGGAGAGATTTTCCTTTGCAACTTCCAGATGACTGCATGGAGCTATAGTGTGTGACCATTGATGTAGAGAAATTTTGGGATCTCTGTAGTGGTTATGCCATTTGCCTTCTGCTTAAGAGGTTTCAGTTCAAATCTAGCTAATGGCATTTTGTTTGATGTTGTCGATATCCAAATGCTGCTGAGTAGTTCAATGCTTGGTATCACAATGACATTCTTTAAAAGTGCAGGTCTTCTGAAGTTTAATTAGTAATCCATACAGTGGGTATCTGTAAGAGTTTTCTTCTTGGCAATTGAAAGACAAGGGCAGGCAATCAATAAGAAGGTAGGCATCTTGTTTATAACATTAATTTTTTCTGAGTTTCCTGGGGATTATTGCTTGAAGGCACAGAGTTATGTACACTTGCCAGGTTATGTGCCACAGTGGCAGGCTTTGTTTATGCAGTGGGGGTACACATGAGAAAACTTGAGTATAATAAAATAAATATTCTATATCCTTGCAACCTATTTTTGTGGTGAAAAAGTAGGGAGCCATATCGGCACTCAAAAGCTGATATTTTTTCTGGCCTGCTAGACTGATATAAAATTATTATATTTACTGTAACCCATACTTGGACTTCTGGTAGTGACGTCTGTTGATGGAGGGTGTTTCTCTAATCAAGTCTGGGTCATTCCATTGATGTTGGATTAATCAACTATCATTGTAAATTCCAGACCGATTTGTGTAACAGAAGTCAGTTCATTCCAACACCACCAATCTCTTGAATGGATACCTACAGGCAAAAGAGCAATGGGTAGACCAAAAGAAACACCTATGCACTAACTTCAGCGCAAAAGGAAAATGAATGAATTAACCCAAGCTCAGAAAAAAGTGATTGGAGCTTCAAGAAACTAAAAATAAAAGATTTTGGCCACATACTGCACAAAATAGCTCAATCCAGCCTGCCCACCCAAGAAGGTTGCCCACTGTAGAGTATTGTCATCTGATCTGATTAAACAAAGTAATGCTTTTAATCTGAATAAAAAATGTATTCTCTCCAGTAGGCATGATCACACCTATAGAAGGATCACCTGAGAGCAGTATTAGAGGCCATATAGTGGAGTCTGATACCCCATCTGACACATTGCACAAACCATTACTGAAGCATAGATCAGTCTCAAGTGTCATGAAGCAGTCACAGTTAGGAACACGTTCTCGCAGACCCAAATCTAAGTCATTGCAACTAGCAACCTTCAAAATAGATGATGAAGGTAAGGTTATAAATATTCAAGTCCCATTATAACAACTTGGCCAGGATAGACAAAATATATATGTATTAACAGAAATTCACTGTATACAGTATAAACACTAAAGAATAATTATAATTGGGAATTTTGAAAAGTGTTGTTAAATGGAAACATTTGTTATAAAATTATGTGTTATAGTGGGATTCCACAGTATTAATTTATGATTATGCTTCATGTATCTATGATGCGAAAACGTAGTTACAGTATAAATAGAAGATGAGATTGATATGTAAAACCTTTGATATGTGGATTTCCTCTATAGTTAGACATATGATTGACACATAGGTACACAAGATGAAAGAATTCCAAGAAAAAAATACTAGAAGAAAAATAAAATTATTGGACAAAAGTGGATAATAAAAAACAGTGTTAAGATGTGTGACTTGAAAAAGTGTTATATTTTTGTTAATGAACTTTTATTACTGGTGACATAATAGACAGAAGTATGAAACGTCATTATTGAAGTATCATGTGCCAGTGTGCAGGATAAGATTAATAAAATTTGACATGCTACATCAAGTAGCTTTCTGTTATATAATGTTTACTAAATGTCACCTACCCTGTCATTCAGTGGTCCAAATGTTTCTAAATGCCACATAAAGTGACTTTCAGTTGTTCAAAAGTTACTAAATGCCGCACCACATAAAGTGAATTCTTTCAGTGGTCCAAATTTGATTAAATTCCGCTTGAAGTGATTTTCAATTGTCCAAATGTTACTAAATGCCACCTACTGTGACTTGTCTGTTTTCCATAGATTACTAAATGCCAAGTACAGTGACTTTCATCTGTCTAAATGTGACTAAATATTATCTAGGGTGATTTCCCATTATGATCTTTCAGAAGCAGTTTGTACAAATATGGTTTAAGTTTAGGCATACTAAAAATTCAGTATGTAAATATGTAACATAACACTATTGAAAAACTAGAGAGAAAAAAGTTTGAGGAAAAACAATAGAGGAATAAGGAAATAGTGTGAAGTTAGTATTAAGAAGTGCACAAGTATACATTTTTAAGAGTATACCACCCTGGCAAGAAACAGAAAAATGATGGAAATCTAATGCTGCCAACATTTGATATGGAAATGGTAAATAATCTTGATGTTACTCTTCCTAAGTTTCCGTTATATAATAATGAGGAGGTAGATTCAGATGATGATACTCTAGAGGTAGAACAGTGGTGGTTTCCCACTTGCTTTCTGCTGGTGTGTTTATAATTTACTCCACTATTCTTTGACCCTCAACAAAGGCCAACACCCAGTAGCAGTTTGAATTTAGAGCTATCTTCTCTTAGATGAAATGACCTCCCAAGCTAATGAATTCTCATCTATCCAGCCATCACAATGAATAACAAACATGTCGGTCGCCATTCTTCAAAACCAGTGTGTCACACACACAGTTTAGGTAATGCATCTAGTCTAGTCTAGGTGACTGCCCTCTTGTTGATATCTTCTTCTTATGGTCCATGCCGTGGGGCATTGGTTATCATGTCTTTCCATAATAACCTTCTACTTCGTGTGCTGTCAATCATTTCCGATATGGATGTTCTTCTATGTGACAATGCTAGGTTGTCAAGCGTCTTCTCTCTTTGTCTTCCCCTACCCCTCTTGCTCTTGAACTTGCCCATTGTTAAAAAGTGTTCATCTTCTCATGTGTCCAAAAAATGTGGGCTGTCTCTTTCTGTGAGTAAGCAGCTCTATTTTTGAATTAACTTCTGTCAAGATATCTTCATTTCGTTTTTTTTTGTCTGTCTGTGATGTTGTTAACATTCTTCTACAAAACCACATCTCTACTGCCTCAATATAATGTTTCACTGTTCTGCTCCCAAAATTCAGTGCCATACACCAGAATTTTTTTAATATAACTACTAAGAACGCTCTCTCATCTCAATGGACCGAGATATATTACATGGATGATCTTCATATTGTGAAATTTTGCTGTTGTCTGGGCAATTCTACATTTTATTTCTTTAATACATCTTCCATCTGATGTTGTTGATATAAGATAGTAATACCCATTCTATGAATGAAATATATCACGTAGGTACCATTTTAACATCAGATGGCCGGTGCTCCAATGAGATAAGGAGTAGGATAGCACAATCCAATAGGCATTACAAAAAAATGAGAAACATTCTATGCAATACTATCGATGCATATGTTAATTAGAATTCTAGGATGTTATATCGAACCAATTCTTCTTTATGGATGTGAAGCATGGATGATAAACAAAAAAAGCTTCAAGTTGTTCTTTCGTTCACTTGAAACATGTCTATATATATAATTCTGTCTCCTGAATAAAACTCAGTTTTTTTGCAGTTCATGCAGTGGCCCATAGAACTTTTATTCCAGTGTTGTTTCCTCTGGCCAATATGTCTGCCTCACATTTCATACTCAAAACACACTTGCAGTATATGTTTGGCACTCTTTTCTGCCTGTCCACATGTACACATGGCCGTGTTTTGCTAATCTTCAACTATTTTCCCTTCGACTGCAAAGTCAGTTGTGTCCTGTTCTGAGACATATAATTACAAAGCTTAAGTTGAGTTGGGGGAAACTGAGGTGTTTTTTTAGAAGAATTATTAAAATTCCATGTTCAGTCAAGAAAACTAATTTAGAAGTTCTCGGTGATGCTGGAGTGGAGAAAAAAATTAGAACAAAAAATTAGAAACAGACAGTTAAGATTTTTAGGGCATGTGATGAGAAGAGCAAAACAGAGAAAGACAAAGAGACATATTGCTAAATGGGTTGTCACTGTGAAATGAATTTCACCAGCTGAGCAACGCAGGAGGCAGAGAGTTGTGGAGAAACATGATTGCATACGCCACTTGGCATTGAACTTAATTGATCAATTGAGATTCAGTGCTTTTTTTGCAAAGGAGTCACATTAGTATATCGACTAAATCATTCAGGCATCTAAGAACAAACATGCATAATTGTCTGTGCTCTTGTGAGGACCAGGGTTTTATTGATTGTGTTTGTCTGCAGTACACTGGTACCCTTCTAACAATCACTGTCAGTACTTAAAACTAAACAATATTATTATAGCTTGTCCTTCTAGTTTGTGTTGTCAAATATGCTGAACACTTTGGTGAGAGTGATGAAATGTTTTTATTTTCATTTATTTATTTCTTGATAAAAGTCCCTATTGAGAAAAGTCCTTGTTCTATCTTTTAGCTACAATATTTTACATTGGGTATTTTATTTATTTATTAGTTTTGTTAGTATTAGTAATGACATTACATTATCCTTAGTGTTATCACTTCTCTATTGATAGATCGTGTTCTTTTAGCAGAAAGTGAACATGAACTACAAATACTAATAGATCAAGTTGATAAATCAAGTAATGAATATGGGCTGGATATAAATATCCAAAAAACAAAAACTATGATAATCAGCAGGGACATAGAAGAACAAGAGTTAAACATAAACATACATGGAGAGAAACTAGAAATTATCAATATCTTGGACACAGTCACAAATGATGGCAGATGTGAAACAGAAGTTAAAAGGAGAATAGGAATGGCTAAAAGTATTTTCGATGACGTTAAAATATTAATATCTAAACAAATTGCAAATAAGTTAAAAATGAGAATTATAAAATGATACATCTATTCTATATTAATGTATGGCTCAGAAACATAGACACTAAACAAAACAAGTACAAGACAGAATTGATGCCTTTGAGATGTGGATATATAGAAGAATAGGGAGAACATCATGGAAAGAGAATAAAACAAACAAAGATGTTCTAACAACACTTAATATGAAGGAAGAATTATTAAGGAAAATAAATATTAGGCAAATAAAATATTTTTGACTAGGACACATTAAAAGGCATAAAACCTTGTTGAAGACCTTACTTGAGGGTACAATCAAGGGGAGACGAGCAAGAAGTAGACAGATATACAAGTGGGAGCGTAACATCACAAGATGTACAGGTTACAGTCTAGCAGAGTGCACCACCAAAACAAGAGACAGAGAATGTTGGAGTTCTGTTGCAGCCAACCTTTGTTGCGGAGATGTCACTTGATGATAATGAATTGATAGATTGATTGAATAATTTATATTTACTGTATTTATCTTGTTGGAGTAAATTAAGTTTTATAGAAGAATGACAAGGACACCTTTGATTGATAAAATGTGTAATGAAGATATTATAAAAGATAGTGTAATGAAGATATCATGAAAGATAGTAACTCAAAAAGAGGACTGCTCAATTGCATCAGAAGGATACAGTCTACATTTTTTGGACACATGAGAAGAGGAAAAATGAAGCACATTGTGGCAATTGGTTGTTAGAAGAACAATTGCTGCAGGGAAAACCAAAAGAGAAGATACTGGACAGCTTGGCATTGGGGCATGGGGAAACATCAGTATCAGAACTGATTGGCAATACTTGAGACAGAAGACTGTGAACAGACACCACAGCTAACACCACGTGGCTTGGGCTATAAGAAGCATTGTGAATACACCTGTGTTTTCTTTTATCTCTGTATATATTATTGAATCTCCTCTATTTCAGATGAATCAGAATTCACAAAGGAAGATTTGAAAAGTATTTATGCAGAGTTGCAGGCTATAAGTGACAAACTTAGAGTAAGTACAGTGGAATCCCTCTATAACACATAATTATCAACACAATTCCAAATTATTTGTATTCTTTAGTGTTACTTTATATAGCGAACTACAATAAATTAACCGTGTATAAGTCAACAATTTTTCGACATTTATCCGAATTTACTTAGGGGTCACGGCCTATAAACAAGTACAATCAACTTTTTAAAAAAAATTATTGCATCCAATCCCGGTAACAGAGGAAAAAAGCTTACCAGTTTTAAAAAACTAAAGAAAGCCCCAAAACCCGTGACTTGCATGTTTTTTTAAATATATTCAAGCTAGGATAAAATGCCTAGGGCTATAATATACCAGTATCTGATGTTATTTATTAACTGAAATATGGTAATTCCTGTGAAATAACAAATGAAATAGTCTACGCGGACAACACGGATTTAAATAGCACTATGCATAACATTACAAAAGTTGGACAGTTATGATGTGATTCACATCTGCCGGTCATGTACCAGAATTATTCAAGGAAATCAAATCAGTAAACAAATAAAATATTTTTTTACATATTAAAAGACATGACACCCTGTTGAAGACCTCACTTGAGAGTAAAGTCGAGGGGACGCGAGCAAGAGGTAGGCAGAGATACAAGTGGGAGAGACATCACAAGATGGACAAACCATGACTATAGATGCCCAAATGCTGCAGGGGATTCTAGGCAAGAATTTGATGTTTCAATCATCTCAGTACGCATCAAAGAGATGCGAGTCTGATAATGCTGTCGTCAGTGCCTGATATGGACAACTATTATTGGCCCTAAAACAATATTTGTGTTCACTTTGTGTAGCTCTGAACTTTTTCTCTAAAAAAGAAATTTTAGTTAAGCAAATGTTGTAACATTCTTTTGGAGAATTGTTTATTATGGTGTGAAAGTTTTAGCAAAACTTGATGTTAGATCTATTTGTTTCTTCAGGAAGAAAATCGCATCCTTTGTGAGCGGGAAGTCAAAGTCAAGGACAGAGAAAGAATGCTATCAGTGTCGCAAGATAGTTTACAGACAGTTACAGATTATCAAGTTAAAGTTAAAACAGCAGCAGTGGAAGAGGTACCAGTTCCATATTTTAGGTCATGTTTACAATGCTGACTTAAACTAACAAATGTTGCCATAAACTAAACACTATTGACATAAACTAATCACGGTTGACATAAACTAATATGTGTTGACATAAATTAATCAATGTTGCCATAAACTAATCAATGTTGACATAAACTAATTAGTTTTGACATAAACTAACCACTGTTGACATACACTAATCAGTGTGAGCATAGCTAATTATTGTAGACATAAACTAACAAATGTTGACATGAAGTAATCACCGTTGGCATAATCTGATCAATGTTGACATAAACTAATCAGTGTTGACATAAACTAATTAGTGTAGACATAAACTAATCACTGTTGGCATAAACTAATTAGTGTAGACATAAACTAATCACTGTTGGCATAAACTAATTAGTGTAGACATAAACTAATTAGTGTTGGCATAAACTAATCAGTGTAGACATAAACTAATCAGTGTAGACATAAACTAATCACTGTTGGCATAAACTAATTAGTGTAGACATAAACTAATCAGTGTTGACATAAACTAATCAATGTTACAATGATAAACATCAGTTTGTTGGTTTTGCGTATGTTCCATAATAATCAGCACAGATATTCATGCGATTTCCGCAGGGAGCGTAGTTACGTTGTGCCACCGTTATGCGCCTTGTAAACCCAGTACAGCCAATTTCGGCATACCTTGACATTTCAGGTGGGCTACCCTAGCCAGTGACAACCTTCCTATTTGTTGCCAGGCAGCGATTGTGTACTGACTCTATGCAGAGACTGTTTGTCCTTCACGTCTATCTTGCAGAAGGTGTTCCGCAGCTAGTGAACTTGTCTCGTGTAATTAGACGTATTGTGTCATGCCCATCGGGTACTGAATCTTTTCTCATCTGTGAGTCTGGTTCTGAATTAGGAAGAACTCAATAGAAGAGTTGGGCTCGGACTCGTTCACCCTCTTAGCTGAAGTGTTGTTCACCAACGTCGTGAGCCCCTAGCCTAAGTTTAAGACTATGCACATATTTAGGAGCTTCGGGACTAGCATTTTATTCTTTCTCGAGCTGAACAGAGCTTGTCTCCTTGTATGGTTGTGCCTGTGCCCATCGAGTACTGAACCTTTTCTCTCTGCAAGCATATTCCGGTATAGGAAAAACTCTACAGTAGCGTTGGGCTTTGGCTGGGATCACCGGTAACTAGAAGCTTGTCTCGAGCTAACAATACTTTAGTTCTGATTTCCTTGAAATGTTTTCTGTAATCTTTGCACATGATGCTGCTCTCTAGCGCTGTGCTTCCCTTTCAGTGTACTCATTATGCTATCCTTATGGTGACTGATGCACTGATTGTTAATATTTATCATAACATCTGCCCACTTCGTAAGATCTTCGTTGGCTGCCCCTCAAATGCTTCTGCCATATTGACTAGCTTCACTGTGTGTCGACAGTGCTGCTGCATGTTTTGGCGCAGTGGTATCAGAGATATTGAGTGTCTTTTTTTTCAGTCAAATCTCTTTCCATCTGCTACTTCCACATTCACAGAGACGATCTCCAAATGTTTTAGCCAGAGTCATCACTAGCTGCTGTATTTCTGTTTCCAGGGTGCACCACGAGGAGGTGCTTTTTGGGATCTTGGTTATCTAATAACCCTGGGTCCGTGGTACTCTTTGCACCCCATAAACATCAGTAGAAACAAGTTGCCTATATGGAAATGAAGATATAAAATGTTGACTTAATATGTGTAATAACTATATTGCAAATAACCTCACATGTGTGCCATAGAACCAAACAGAGAGCAAAGATAGTAACACAGAAACCTGCTGTGAATGTTGTAAAAGATGATTTAGGAGATAACTCAACATGGGATTGATTATCCCATCGACATATAGAGTCAAAATAACAGAAAAAGTGTCATGCTAAGTCAGATGTGTTGGACCAAAAGGCACAGACATTGCAGCCAAGCTGTAAAATACAAAATATTCAGTTCTCTGAAATACATCCTCGAATCAGCAAGAGATTGAACAAATCACAGTAAAATAGAAGAAGAATCATACACAATAGATATTCCATGAGACAATTTTAGTCTATAGAGATAAATCTTAGATAACTCCATATATAATTCTGTCTGGAGGAGAAATATAAATAACCAAATGGTCAGATGGTGTCCGACAAAGTGGATGGTGCCGCAGTAACCTAAAAAATGTTTACCTCATTTTGCGTTACTGTCTGGAGGAGAGGTGACCAACAGTGTTCTCTCTTTAAAAATTGTTTGCATTTCCACATCAGATTGTAATTTTTACAGTTACAAAACTGTATGTGAAAATCACTTTTTGGGTGGTATTTCAGCACCCTCTCTTTATAACGTCTGCAGTCTATATTTTAAAAAATAGTGTTAAAAATATTTCCAAGGTGCACTGTCCTGCATCGTATATAGAACATTAGTGGCCAGTTCTCTTCTATGTTATATGGACTGATAGCAATGCCAGTCACTTTCAGTCATGAAGCAACATATTTTACAGAAATGTCTACATTACACCACAAGAAGAAAATTATGGCCATCTGAAACGGCTCTAATAGACAAGCTCTTTAGCCCTTTCTTTGGGCTGGTGACCACAGTACAGTTCATTGATGAAATCTATACCAACATCTGACTTTGATTTGAGAACGAGGAAGAATAAATCATTCTCTTCCTTGTTAGACTAATATTATTGCCAGTCACTCTCAGTCATAAAGCCATTTCTCTTTGTAAGACTGATATTAATACCAGTCACTCTGTCATAAAGCTATTTCTCTGTGTAAGACTGATGTATCAATGCCTTTCAGTCATAAAATGAGTTCTTTAACCACTTTACTGTATCAGCGTTGAAGATATGAAAAATAACCCCTCTAAGCTACTTAGCCGAGCACCTCATCAGAGATTGTCTGGCTTGGTATTTGCCCAAAATATGGCTCTGCATATATCTAAAAAGAGATCTTCTGTACTTCCTTGTATTATTTGCTCATGTTTTTTGTGGTATTTTTTTTCATGTTTTATATTGAAGAAATCAATATCTGTTACTTATATGACTGTGATCAGAGATTCAGATCTGAGCTGGCTCAGCTGGAACAAGCTTTCAAGGAGAGGAACAAAGAAAACAAGAGGTTGAAAGAAAATTTTGAGACCATCAAACAGGCAAATGATGTTTTGAAGAAAGAGGTTAGAGGAAAATCATAGAATGTTCTGTATATGTTTATATAAAGTATATAGTTGACTGTATGGCTGGAATGTTGCAGGTTACAAAGAACCACTTTTGACAGTGGTGAGACGGCATAAACTTATTTGGTTTGAACATGTAACGAGACACGACTCGCTTTCTAAAATTATTTTGCAAGGGTCAGTCAAGGTTGGGAGAAGGACAGAGAAAATCCTGGATTAGTAACATTAAGAAATGGTCTGGGCATGATTTTTTCTACACTCCTCTAAATGGCTGAGGATAGGCTTGTTTGGTGAGCTTTTTGTGCTGATGTATCCAGTGTGGCACCCCTAAAACTCTGATAGGTTATGGGTCTTATTATTGTTATATGGCTAGGAGAGTTATATGGTTAGTTATATGGAAAGAGTTTAGCATGGATAAGTTAACACTTTTGTGAATCTAGATTGTTCCGAAAGCAATGACAGCCTAAAAATTCTGAGTTTATTACTACATTCTGACTAGGAAATTGTGTCAGCTTAGTAGTTAGTTTGTGTTACTTTGGCAGGAACATAGTCAGATAAGTGCCTGTTTGTTGCCAGGGTCCATAAGGAGAGTAAAGAATAACAATACTGTTACCTGCCGTTCATATCATAAGAGGTGGCTAAGGGGGGTTCTGAGGTGGAGTTCACTGTCCCATCTCATAGAGGGTCAAAGTGATCCAGAAGCCATGCTAACGTCTCAGGCCGAAAGGTGCAACCAAGCTGTAAACCATGGCACAACACATTCCATTGACTGAACTAAAGGTAGGTCCCATTGCAGCAACCTGCTGTTGAAAATGAAGATAACTCTTCATGTACTAAGCCGCAGCAACTATTAGGTGGGGTGGCCAATTCCCTTCCTGTCTTTGTCATGAAGTGTTAAGATCAATAAGTATCAGAGAGAACTGGCTCCTTAACAACATCTTAGAAAGTTGTGTTTTTGGGGTAATATATAGAGACATAACAGCATGGAAATATTAATAGCTGAAGGCAGAGTTAACGGCAACAGGGGAATAAGGCTCCCAAGATGACGATGGTGCAGTGATATATCAAATTGCTTAAACGTGTCTAGCTGCAGCAGGTCGCCCAGAATCGCTGAGAGAATCAATGAGGAAGACCATGTTCTGGAAAGAATATGTCACTTGATGATGACTATCTTTATCTGGGCTACATCCTGCTAATCTGCAGGAGTTTGAGAATGAACACAGAAAAAGAAGATAGGGAGGGATAGGCAAAGTTATAGATATTAGTATACTTTTGACATAAATTACTCTGCATCTAGTTCAATATTGGTCATTTATAGAGCTGTTGCTTTAGGTGACCCATGCAGCCAAAAGGAAAATACTATCCACAAGCTTGGTAGAACGGAACAAGTAATCATATTTTGGTTAAGAACAGGCCACTACAAACTCGGATAACACGTCTACAGGAAGTTTAACACCATTGTGTGAACTGTGGACAGTCTTCAATATGTGCCCTGTGGACAGTTCTTCAGGGAACACAACATATTTTTCAGTTCTACACCACAAGAAGAATACTATGACCATAGGAAACAGCGCTGATGGACAGGCTTCATGGCTGGTAGCTGGTGTCTCAGGGCTGGTGACCACAGTACAGTTCATTGATGAAATCCATATCAGCTTGTGACTTCAGCTGGAGAACATGGAAGAAGAACAAGAAATGTTAGTTTTTATTATGGTATGTAGTCATAGTGACAATGTCAGTAGGCTCCTCACAATAAGTATACAAAAGATAAGAAAAAACTATACTATATTGGGAATATATGGATATAAAAAACAGCTACAAAACAGTGAATGTAAGAAGAACTGCAAAACTTCAAATTTTAAACTCCAATATTATATAGACATCATGATTACATACCATCATAAATGGATGCTTACATAGAATATACAGTTTGAAACTGCAAGATCACCAATAATGTTATTGTTTAAATTTAACAATATGCCCTTGCAAGATAGTCAGAAGACCTCACAATAATTATGTTGATATGGACCCTCGAGAACAAACATAAGATAGAATGACCAAGGATTATATGATGAAGACAGTTGAGGCAGAGGTGGTGGACCTCAGATGAAGTGAACCCTGAGGGGTGGTTGTTGATGGAGCAAAGTGGTGAGAGTTTATTGTTAACTTTCAGGACTCCACAGGGAGTAATGATCCATCTGCTTTGACAGACTTTGATCAAAGAAATAAGAAGAGGAAGACAGTATTGAACAGTTGTTGTTTTGTATTTAGAACAAGGGTGAGCAAAGTATGGCCTGCAGGCTAAGACATTTTTTCTGGCCTACCAGGCTAAAATTACTTTATGCACTGGACCACAAACTCATAAAACACTACTTGGAGCTACAAAGGAGTAAAACAAAAAGGATTTTTGACCAATAACACGCAAAAAAAAAGCACAGTCTGACCCACCAATCTAAAAGGTTGCCCAACTCTAATCTAGAGCTTATGGAATTAACCTATAATGATTATTTTATTACATTTCTATGTACATAGCTTGAAGTTCTACAAGTTCAGAATGCTAAACTCACTAAAACATCTAGCGGTTTACAAGCAAGACTTTCCAACTTACAGGTAATAAATTTAGACAGTGCCAAACAAAATGTAAATTATGGTCCTTTCCCCCCCCCCCCCCATTAATACCAATACTACATGGATTTGACACATTAGAGGGTGTTACGTGTTGATACAAAACACTTGTGTTTTTTTAAACTAACTTCACTGATCTGACAGAATGGCACTCACCATCGCATGCATCAGTCTTATATGTACAAATTTATGTGGTGACAATCTTTCATAGTTTAATAAATAGTGACCTACATATCACTTTACTTAACACCACTCTAAAGAGTACTATCCCTGAAATATAGGTGTTAGCTGGGAAAACAGGTACAATTTTTGCTTAAAATCAATTGAAAGTGGGAAATTTATAGTCAGTGTTAAAATTAATCTGGCTATATGATACAATAATATTATCTAGGTAGTTTATTAAATAATAATTTTTTAATTTTTTTTTCAATTTAGTTCTGTTGTAAAATGTTCATAACAAGTGTGCCTGGTGCTATTTGAAATGTCTTACTCCACTCATGTACTTAATTCTATTATTGACAGACATGCATGACCATACTGGACCTTCATTTGTCGATGAATTTATATAACTTTACCTCTACAACGATTTTTTTTTAAAATGGATAACAGAACACTGCTCCTTTTTTATGTGTCATTAGTTTGACAGCCATCTTTAAACTGTGATTATGATGTCACATTGTTCATCTGCAGCAAGATGACATGTACAGGACACTCTTGATAATCTAACAACAATATTAGCAGGTTACAAGAGAATCCCATGGTTATTCTAATTCCTATCACACTTTTGCAGTTAGAATTTCAAGTATCTTGTGTATATATTATAACAAGTGTTGTTTTTAATGTTTAGACAGTTACTGCAGAAATTTGTCAGCGCTTTTGTTAATGATTGTCTGTCTGACAGCGTAAACAAGAATATGAGCAGAAACTCAAGGACTCTGAAGTTCTTAAACAACATATAGAGTCCAGCTCAGAGCAGATACAGAAAGACACAGTCTTATCTTCCAAACAATCAGACAAACAGGAGGAGAAACCACAGAAACATACAAAATCCAGCAAGGTGTGGTTTTTTTAAAGTTTGTTTTAGCTGTCCAAATTTTGTTTTTGTCTTACTAAAAAAAACCCATTAATGCTTGATGCAGTCGTTACTCTTATATTCTCATAATCCTCCATATTTATTTTCTCATAATGTTTCTCCATTGATTAACATCAATGTTCTGAATGTGTATACGGTAAGGTCACAGGTCAATCAAGCCACCTCAAATTCCTGGGATATTGAAATTCAGGGGGGAAAAATATGAAAGAACAGACAGCTTGAATTTTCAAGTAATTATCAAAGTATGTTAGCTTTCATGGAGCAAATAAGTAGTTATTTTATCATAAGAGTGCTCTTCTGAGAGTACTAACATAATAGCTTCAGCAACATTTAAAAATTACCCTGTAACTCAAAAGATCTGAGACCCAATTTGACTAGGAAATCAATCCTATTATTGATCGGTGATTGAATCCAAGTTATTAATTCAGAGCCACCTTATCTGAAACAGGAGTCACTAGCATTTAGAGGTTCTCAGGTATTATCAACTTGTTTGTACCTCCAAGTTTGACATTTAACATTTAGGTGTTCTCAGATTATCAACTTATGTGTCAAGTAACATATTCTCTGCAGAATGTTGTCTTCCCAATGGACTACCTGAACCCTTCTCTGTCTTGGGCCATGGGGCTCGTATTTTCCAACGACGTATTCATGTTATCTTTAATGTCATCAGTTTATCATCTTCTTGGTCTGCCCCTTCTCCTCCTTCCAGGTCCTCTGCCTTCCATTATTTGTCTTTCTAAACAGTTGTATCTCTCTATCTGACCAAACAAGTGTAGTTTTCTTTTTGCTATTGTGTTTATTAGCCAACACCCTGACATCTTCAATGTTTTTAATATCAGAGTTTCTCTTTTTTACTTCCATGATATTCTAAGTATCTGTAATAAGTAATTTGACAGTTTATCTTTAACTTATTTTACAGCAAAGCACAGTTCAGTTATATTCTGCAGCCTTGTCCACTCTCTTGGACTGGGTGTGTGAGGCTTTTCTGAGGCAAGCATTGACAGATATGCCAACTAAACCATCAGAGAGTTACTCAACCCCATCTTTCATTCAGGAGAGAGTTCTGAAGGTAATATAACTTGTGCATTTATGTTGTTTTTAAAACTCATTTAGGAGAGAGTTCTGTAAATAATAAAACATTTTAATTATGGTTTATTTCTTAGTGAAACAAACAAGTGCAAAATAATATATTATCTACATAACATGATTTGTGTGATAACCAATGAAAGTTAACAACATTAACAAATAACAAATGATTGCATGATTATTCTTTGTAAAATAAACATTTCTTGATATTAATTTTTTATGTTATTGTTGTATTTATATACTCTACAGATACTGCCATCATTAGTTGAAATTCTCCGAGATAATGTTGGAAATATCCGATGTTGCCTGCCCTGTCTACAGTTTATTTATTGGTCGTTGCTGCATATAGATCAAATTCAGTCTCAACAGGTGATCATTTGAATTTATCATGAACACATTTCTTGACATTTGAATTTATCATGAACACATTTCTTGACATTTGAATTTGTCATGAACACATTTCTTGACATTTGAATTTGTCATGAACACATTTCTTAACATTTGAATTTGTCATGAACACATTTCTTAACATTTGAATTTATCATGAACACATTTCTTGACATTTGAATTTGTCATGAACACATTTCTTGACATTTGAATTTGTCATGAACACATTTCTTGACATTTGAATTTGTCATGAACACATTTCTTAACATTTGAATTTGTCATGAACACATTTCTTAACATTTTAATTTATCATGAACACATTTCTTGACATTTGAATTTGTCATGAACACATTTCTTGACATTTGAATTTGTCATGAACACATTTCTTGACATTTGAATTTGTCCTGAACACATTTCTTGACATTTGAATTTATCATGAACACATTTCTTGACACTATACATTTTAGAGTAGATACAAATTCCATTCTCTAGACTTTTTTTCTGTTCATCTGCAGGAATTTGAGAATGAATGATGAAGAAGAGAAGAGTACATATATATTTAAATATAATTTTAATATCTTCTTCTATCACTCGGATATGTATTTATTTGATTATATATTCTAAAAACTGCATATGGAAAATCTCAGATCTTCAAGTGCTTAGGAGATCATGCATCTCCACAACTCTCTATTTCCAGTATCTTTTATCAGGATAATTGTTAACTCTTTGCCATACCATGATGTCAAATTAACTAATAATTTCTAATGCTGTCGTCATTGATCTCGTTTGCCTTTAATCTTGCCCATTTTCACTTTTCTCTAGACCTCAAGTCTCATTACTGGTAAATAATATAAATATTGTCTCTTACTATTATTAAGTAACCCCTATTCTTCTTCTTCAGCGTTCATTCTCAAACTCCTGCCGGATCTCTATTGCAGTAGGACAATGGCCCTATTAGATTTCCAGCAGGATATAGTCCAGAGAATGGAAATGCGCTGTGTCGCCGTTTTATTTGCACCAATGGCCCGACACATCCGTCTTCGGCGGTAACCCCTATTCACATTTAGCTCTTTCAATATATATCTTCTTACATCTGTTGATTTTGAAATTTTCTTCATTTTGATTGTTGATGATGGAGTTTATGGATTCCTGAATTAATTGATATTGAAGTCATTGTACATATTGCATATGTTTTCGGAAACAGTAGTGCTACCTGTTCTACATTTCTTTCTTCTGAAAAAGTATTGTCATTCTGTCTACAAGCTCATACTCATTAAGTTAACTGACTGTGAACACAGCTGCTTCTCCATATTTTAAGACCACCCACTATCTGCTACTTGTGGATGTTCCTGATTGATGCTGATTATCTCCTGTCCAAGTGTACCTGATTTAACCTTTAGCATGTCCTGTCAAATATTCACACCAACAATTTTCTATTTGCAAACAGCCGGCGGTGAGTTATTTCGCTCATTGCTATGCACTCATTTAGCAACGAGTAACTACATAATTGTTAATGTTATGTGACTGGGAATTAGCGCTTTATAGAGGCAAGCTAAATTTAACTTGCTTTTCTGCACCGCAGAAAAATAGGGGAAAAATGAGATCTGCAGTTTAATTTCTAGTCATAGGTCCCAGACAGCACGGATTGAGTGAAATAGCAGTCATATTCAGTGAAATTATTATGGAATGTGATTTTCATGATAGGAAATTCTTGGGAATTATGTTTCTTTTCAAAGATATTAGTAACACGTTAGATTCATTATGAAATGATATGGGAAGAATAGACCCAGACATTTGGCAGCATTATAATCGGTATTGAATATAATTAGGCCTACATTGTGTGTAAACCTAGTGAAGAATAGGCCCAGACATTTGGCAGCATTATAATCGGTATTGAATATAATTAGGCCTACATTGTGTGTAAACCTAGTGAAGAATAGACAGACACTGTAAATGACATCTACATGTTTTATTTGTTTTCATATTATGAGAACATTCTTGATTAGAAACTGGCTTCATAGCACGCAGGACATTCCCATAAGTGCTCTGCCCTCCGCTCCAGCAGCCATCCCAGTGTATGTAGACTCATAGTTCCGGTCAGGTGTTGATTGTGTGATTTTATCTCTTCTCAGCAATGTGCCGTCTATCGCCACATTGCCTGCCAGTAAGTCGGCTCTCTCGTTTCCTCTGACCCCAGCATGACCAGGGCAGTATATCCATGTAATGCTCTGGACAACTGAGTTGTTCAATAAGTCCCACCATTATTTTCTTAGCATGAACTTTTCTATCTTGCGCAACATGCTTTGTGAGTATTACCGCGTGTGTTGATGTATCAGTTATCAACCAATTAAGAGCTGCTGCAACTCCCTCTATCTCCATCCTCATGCTCGATGTGACAGTAGAATATACTGTAGGTTTCACAACCAACTTCACACCATTTCTGTAGGCAACAAAACCCCAACCGCTTTTATTTGTGTTTCTGCTAATAGAGCCATCTGTGTATATAATTATGTCTTGTGGTTTCGAGTGTAGTTGGGCGAGTTCTTGCACTGTATCTTGAACCCTGACTGCCGTCCATTTTCGACACGCTTTGTCTAGAACAGTAGTTTGGTTATGAATTAACATAAATACAATGGGTGCAGATGAGAAGAATTTGATCAGGCATGCCACACATCAGCATTAAATAATTACATTGTGTGTAGACCTAGACCTAGTCAAGAAGGTAAGTGAAATCTATGTGTTTTATTTGTTTTCACAAGCAATATTATGACATTCATATTATATTATTCATAACAACAGATAGTTTGGTTATGAAACAACATAAATACAACAGGCCTAGATATGTAGAAAAATGTTATCAGTAATGCATCGGACATTAATAATATTAGTATAAGTTCGTCCGTCTATTGTTTGTTTGCTGATTATAAAAAAATATTTTTCACCTTCTCACATATCATACTTACAAAAACACACTGACATCAGATTCAGTATTTAATTCTTTATTTACATGTACAAAATTATTTTTAAATCTTTAAAAAGAAAAACGTTATTTCATTTTCCTAGCATACACCCAAAAAAAATGTACATTGTCCACACAAAAATTTGGTGGCTGGAGGGAAATTACATAATTTAAATGTCAAGTGCTAAATGTTAATAATTACATTTTTGAGAATGACTAGGTATCAATATAAAATGCTTTTTGCTGGTTCTACTTTCGTTGAACATTTTCTTATATAAAGTTGATAGTTATCTCTAATTGCAGGGAAGTTCCATGGTATCTGGGAGCTGTGGTAGTGTTATGTTAAATCATTCGTCCTCAGACCAGCAAATATGAATCCACGCGCTATTCAAGGCTTTAAATAAAAATTAATTCCGAGGTTCACCCAACCACCAGGAAATAAAGTACCAGGACTCATGCTCTGGGGAGATAAAGGAATGAAGTTCTAGCTACAAAGAAAATACAGTGTGTGTCGCTAGGCATGGGGTTTCTGGTGAACTGACTAGGCAAATATAAATAATCAAAGTGTCAGAGAATATCTAATAAAGTGGAGTGTCACAGTAAGAATAATAAGAAATGATAATACCAGTGATAATATAAACTATTGTTACTAAAAGTTACACCATCCCATCGACACCAACTCTTTGAAGTGAAGATGCGGCTTAGTCCAGCCAACAGAGGATCACAGTTCTGCCCAAGCAATCACTGGTGCTGAAGTCAGAGATATCAAACAAAGAGACATACCAGCAACCATGGTATCACGCAACAAGACTCTATATCATCTTCACTAAAAGTTACAACAGATTAAGTGGTTTTCACACGTCCAGATTACCAACAGATAGTATGCTACAGCTATAACACATAGGCAACATATAAAAGATTGATCACAGAGATCAAAGAGGCTATGGGAACAAACCTACAAACAGCACACATGGAGGCCATCTCCAGAGAACTCTTCTACCCCTTACACTGCGAGGCACAAAAGGGTCACAGCGTATAGATAGATAGGCTAATAGTTATTTCTTGTGACTTTTACATGGTCTTCCTTTCATTATAGTTTGTGGTTGTTGCTTGACAAAGTTCCCAATTGAACAGTAACATGAAAAAAAGTCATTGTTCCTTTGTTATTTCACATTCATAATATTTTACATTTCGTATTTTCATTATTTATTAGTTGTATTAGCAATAAGTAACAATAGTTGATAGTATCAGTCTTATTACAGACTAGACAGCCAGGCACTTTTGTGAAACCATGTGCTATGATGCTGGTTTATAAATCAACTTATCCTTCACCTCCATACTATAGTTGTTAATATACTTAGTCTTGTGTTGTTCACTTGCTTGCTGGTTTAATACTTGGCCATAACATCTTATTTACAAGTGAATTTTTTTCTGAGAAATACCTTGGGATAATCACTTGAAACTATAGAGCTATGTACACTGAGTGCTACACTTGTCAGGCCATATGCTGCTATTTTGTAAGAGCATAAATAATGGGGAAACCTGAGTACAATAGTCAACTTCTTTTTTTTTTTTTTTTTTTTCATTCGTTCTCAAACTTCCACTGGATCTCTCTTGTAGCAGGATTATTCCTACTAATATGCAATATTCCTACTAAATTTCCAGCAGGATGTAGTCCAGAGAATGCAAAAGCATTTTTCCACTGCTTTATTTGCACCAATGACCCAACATATCTGATTTTGACTGGTACACTGTATACATTGTGAGCCCTAATTGCATTGATATCTGTTCTGTCTTCACACCTTTTGTGAAAGGCCTTTGTTAATTCAGTTAATAGAAATATTTTATCTCTGCAATCTCGTTCTTATTTTTATACAGAATGTTAGCATGTCAACAACTATGAGGCGACTAGGAGAAGAGATTTATTACCCCAAGTCAGCTAAAGTGTCTGAAGCTGAGAAAATTATGGGTTCTCCCACTATACTGAATGAAAAACTAAAAGATGCCCAGTTCATGCGAAATTCTAACAGTCATGTACGGTTGCTGTCAGCTTTAATAGTTCTGAAGACTTTAACCAGAGGTATGATTGTTGCAGTTCATGCTTGATTAATGGACATTTTTTATTTTAATGGGCATTCCTTTTTTGTGCAATGCAAAACAAAATAAATTACAAGGGCAGGTAAATTTATTCATCATTTTTTTCTATATTTCCCTTGGCTACAATTATCAATCAGTGAGATATTTTGGATTGGTACACATTTTATAAAAATTTGGAATGGTTAACTTTAGGCAAGCTGTGTTTACAATTATGTAATTTCTCGACTGCCGCAGAATTTATTTTTGAAAATGTTATGCAATCATTAGTGGCTGTTTTGAAATTGTGATAACTTTTTTGTTGTTACAGATATTTAAATAATATTTGCACATATAAATAAAGAATTAAATTCTGCATATATTGGTGTAAGTTTTGTTTGCATGTATGTGATACAAGACGTGTGAGAAAGTGATAAAGACAGATTTAGACCTATCTAGATCTAGGCCTCCCATATTTTTGATCGATCAAAAGCTGTGAAATCTGTTGAATATTATATATTTTACATTATGGAAATCTCATGGTATATTTTAAATAATGTATTTAAAGAACTTACCTCTCAAGTTTTTCACTTTCCATTCAGAATAAATAATGATTTCACAGAATGAAAAGTATGAATGAAAAGTATATAAAACTCAATTCACTGTCATGTTGCTTCACAGTAATGCAGATGCCTACAGATTGCTTTGATTTCAATTTCATAATCACACAGCATTGTCTATCACCATTTTAACAATAGAAACTGGAAGTTAGATGAAATGTCTACAAAAGTTGCCAAAACATTCTGTCAAAAAATTACCAAACATTCTGTCAAAAAATTACCAATCTGGCATTTTTGTTTGGATTCAAGTTTAACGCACTGGGCGGTGGATTTTGCCTTCCGCAATCAAGACATGACACAATTTGGGTGAAATGTATCGCCTTAATTGTAAACACAGCGTGCTAAAGGTTAAGCAAACATGAACCATTATTACTGATTGCTTTTAAACTCCTTGTATTTGTTTATTTTGATCCCCAGAAATTATGAACAATAGATCTCTTGTATATTTATGGGGATCTCTGTAGCCTAGTTGTTAGTGAGCTTGCTTGCTATGACCAGGTTACACATAACAGGTTCAAAACCACATCCAGACACAAATAAAAGAAATCCAGATTGTGATTTCTCACTTGACACGACCACTCCTCCAGTCTACTAAGCTGCAAATGAGTACCGGTACTTGACGCATGAGTTAGGAGAGGTAAAGACAGCAAGAAGGGAACTGGCCACTCCCACCTAATAGTTGCTACAGCCTAATAATGAAGAGTTATCTTCATCCCCGACGGAAGATTGCTGCCATGGGACATACATTTATATTTATGGGAGATTTCTTCAGAGCTTTATTTAATAGTAGGTTCCAACTTTCAGCAGCATGCCATGTGTTGAGAAGAAGCCTGACTACTCAGAGAGGGTTAAAAACACAATTGTATAGATAGTGCTGCTGGGTTTCCATAGGAAAGCTGGGCTGTATATGCATGCCATCTACTAGGGGTTTACTGTTGCATGGTGGTTAGAGTTTTACTTTCAGCTCCAGACTTGTTTTTTCCTGGCATTCTGTGCAGTCCCAGATGACTGGTTAAATGCAGGTACAGTGCCATGAGCTTAACAGTATTCATTTCTGGATGGAACTTTATTGTGAAAAGGTAAAGGTAGATCCCATGACAGCAACCTGCTGTCGGGGATGAAGACGACTCTTTATATACTAAGCCGCTGCAACTATTAAGCGAGGTGGCCAGTTCCCTTCATTGCTGTCTTCAACTCCCCTAACTCATGCTTCAGGTAATCATTTACAGCTGAGTCGACTTTATTGTATCTTTCTTGAAACTTCTAGATATACTGCAGATAAAAGGGTGGATAACACCCAATGGAGAGATGAAGTAAGTTCTTGGTTATGGTTGGTTACTATTTGTCTACATATATCTAGGAAATGAAGATGAAATGGACATACCTCGAGGAAAACAAAACTTTGCATTAACATGGAATCCACAGGTGAAAAGAAGAAGGAAGACCTAGAATATCTTGGATTAGATTGACAGTGAATGTTCACAATGATATTGGCATCACATAGAAAGACAGAGAGAGGAAATCTAAAACTGGAAGAAATATGTCCTTGACCTATGCTTTTATGAGGATCAGGGAATTGATTGATGAGAAAAACAAGAGTTTTATTTAAATGGAAAATTAATTTCTAATTTCTTTTTTTCATGGTTAGTCCCATGGTATCTGGTGCACCACATGGCCTGGTACCTCTGTCATGAGCACCTGTACATGCTAAGACAAGACTATGATCTTGAGCATTGTAAGAGATCATTTGACCAATCTTAGTTTTCAGCATCTTTTGGCTAAACTAAGCCCCATGGCCATGTCAAGTCGCTGACCTCGATGGGGAAGGATTCATTTGAATTAAAGAAATTTTTTCTATGATAAACTTCAATAACATTTTCTCATTAACGAACCAACCTCACAAACACAACTCGCTCAAACTTGCTTGTAGTTTGAAAAGTTGTTTTTACACATTCGATGATGGTTATGACTGCCACAAAACTTGTGTTCTACATAAGCACAATTGTCCACATTCTACTGGGAATGCAATAGGATGTAATAGTGGTGTCTAAAAAATGAACACAAGTAGAACAGTAATGTCCTTATATCAGTTATTATAATTCCTCATTTTCACACATAATTTCATTCTCAATAATTCCTCATTTTCACACATAATTTCATTCTCAATAATTCCTCATTTTCACACATAATTTCATACACAGCTGATGTTCTTGCCAATGCTTTTGATGTCTTGAAGACAGAGCTAAAGTCAGATCAACAGAAAGAATTGTTTTTATATTACCAAGCAACTGGTGTTATTGTTTTTTTCATGAAACCACTTAACAAAGTAAGTCTATATTTTTTTACTTGTAGTTTTCTTGTTTGAAACACCAGTACAGGAGAAAAAGAAAAAAGCAATCTCATTGCCTTGTAAATTTCTATCAGTGGAGCTACATTTATATCTAGCATTTCTAAGCTTGTGCTGTGCGAATTGTTCTCTAGCCAAGACCTTTCTCAACTCTTCATGGATCCTCATTTTAACAGACTTGTCACTTTTATGAAATATGAATTGACATGATCTCTGCTATCACAAAGTTCACTGAACACCCATGCTTAACTGATGACATAGAATCTACCCTTCTTTTTTTAATGCAGCATGCCTCGAGAATGTTCACAGGAAAGCTTCCTCCATAGTAGAAGGTTGCCCAGTTCATGGAAATGCACCCTAGAACCACAGTGAGTAGAAGGTTGCCCAGCTCGTGGCATTGTACCCTAGAACCACAGTGAGTAGAAGGTTGCCCAGTTCAGAGCACTCCACCCTAGAACCACAGTGAGTAGAAGGTTGCCCAGTTCAGAGCACTCCACCCTAGAACCACAGTGAGTAGAAGGTTGCCCAGTTCAGAGCACTCCACCCTAGAACCACAGTGAGCAGAAGGTTTCCCAGTTCGTGGCACTCCACCATAGAACTACAGTGAGTAAAAGTCATCTGGGATGTGCAAACTTTCTGAACACCGTTTCCCCTCCCCCACCCTTCTAAAAATAAAATAACCCATAATACCAGGATAAAACCAATCTAAAACAAAAGTAAATTTCTTCATGTCAGAAATGACAAACTCACACTTTGTCATATCCTCATAATTCAAGTGTTATGGTTATCTCTTTTAATACTAAATATCTTATTTATTACGAGTTGAAAAGTAGAAAATGAAGATGGATAGATACATCCTCAGAAAGAAGCCTGATAATACATGTATAACCTAATAAAAAAGGCAATTGGAAAACGAAAGAACACCTGGAGCAGAACAAGGAAGGAAGAGACCATATCAACTGAGACTTTGTGGACACAGATGAATACATATATCGCAGAAATCATTGGAGAGTGACAGTTACAACCCTATATCCTACAGGGAACTAACAAGAAAATAGATATATAAAGATAGATTATATTTAATATAATTAATATTGAAATTGTATTTTCCAATTCCCAGACATTTATCTCTGTGGCTGTAGACATAATACTCCAGATGTCTGCAGAATCTCCATTCCAGCACACTTTTTTAGAAAGCTGTGGCAATGAAAATTTCTTCCGTGCTGCTGCTTTGCTTTTGCGCAGTCCACTTCCAGATGTACGTGTCATGGAGAGACTCAGTATTATCTTACAGAAATTATCTAAAATAAAGTGAGCAATGTTATTTCTTCTGTGTTTGATTTGTGTTTACTGAAGGCATCATCTACTGTGTGTGATTTAACACTTTACTGACCGAGAATTCAGAGTGTATTTATCTCCTATTACCAAAGGTGTTCGCAAATATTTTAGACACCAACCGCTTCATCATTGAAAATCTGTTTAAAAAAATCAAATTGCGACATAAAGCTTTGAGATTTTCTGTGTTGTAATGACTGTTTCCTTTTTCTAAATTAGTTTCACAAACCCACAGTTATTTCACGAGCGAAATCTTACTATAATGCTTGGTGTGGATTTACATTACTTTCTATGTATTTGAAAATCACACCTTCCATAATTTCAGATTTTTACAGAATAACAATAAATCATGTAGAGAGACATTATTAGGTGGGTGTCACCATTTCATAATGCCATACTATCCTAGATGAGCTATTATTGCTATGGTTGCCATATTTCTGAAGTATCAAAACTATTTTGACAATCGTAAAAGTTGGTCACCAAGGGTGTATAATGGAAATTTGGTCTGTAAAGTGTTAACAAATGTGTTATTCATATTTTGACCTGGAAAAATAATTTTTTTTACATTCTACAGCAGTTAACAGCGAGGATCCAATTTCTCTGCCCTTCGGTACAGCTCACCTACCTTATCACAAGATTCGTGGAATAAGGTCTTCCCTTTCTCTTCACTCTCTACTTGCTTAGCCCAACTGTACGAATTTAACTTGTTACTAGAACCACTATCTGGAAGTTTCATAGGGTCTTTTCTGAGTTCTGTCATCAACATATAAGACCCTGTTGTGCATTTATGTCATCATGCTAGATCCACCTATGAACATTTGTATGACAAGATATTATGTATTACATGCCTGGTTTCAATATGGAAATTCATTTCTGTATGTAGTCCTGTGTCAATAAAAGTGACCCATAAATCTGCTATGAGTGGTTCTCAGGCAGAACAGGGGACATGTTTTTGCCTCTACAGATGCGAATTGGGTCATCATGTCTGCCCCCACTCATTCTGGGCAAGTTGACCTGCTGCAGCCAGGGACATATTTAATCTGAAGTGTCACAATCTGAAATGTCTATTGTCTTTGGGAGACCGTTTCCTGTTTCAAAGTATCCATTCAGAATTTCTAGGCACAATACTTTTGTAATTTTCTTATGCTTTCTGGGGGAAAATCTGTTAATTTATCAGTGCTGGGAAAACACATTAATTTTCATTGCTGTTGATGGCTGATTTAGTCTTCAGTGTTCATTCTCAAACTTCCACTGGTTATCTCTTGTAGCAGGACAAAATGGTCCTACTATATTTTCAGCAGGATGTAGTCCAGAGATGGAAATGTGTCATGTCATTGTTTTATTTGCTCAGATGGCCCGACACATTAATCTTCGATGGCATGGCTAATTAAAAAGTTTTCGTATCATAGATGTATCTAGTCCTGGGGGCGTAAGAGTTTGTAGGTAATGAAACAGCGGACATGCACTATTCAGCAGCTTATAAAGAAGCTTCAATGCTTGTAGACAAGGAAATTAAACTGGAATAACTCAACAACTTTATATTGAATCATGATATTTTGATGAAACAGCTAACAAATTAGCAGTCAAGTTAAGTGTGATGTATGTAGGAGCTACTTAAGAGAACAAGTCATAAACTGTCAGCATACCCTTCACAATTTGTTGAAATAGACTAGCACCTGTGTTATTGGTTTCTATAGATGAGTCTCTGGTAGTACAGTCTCACAACAACTCATGTTAACTTGTTCATAGTGTGAGCACAGCTTTCGATGTGCTGTTTCACGTAACATTAACACTACCCAGATGTACAAATGGTATTTTAAAATTCAATAATAGCCAAAAGGAAAGTTACTGGACAGAATATACATCAAGTATCATTATTGTTAATATGTGTTCTATCTTCATATTCTAATTATAAGATCTTAGAATTACCGCGGTAACTTAGAATTACCTTGGTTGTCATTCTTGAGGAGGGGGGGAGGTTGCGCAGCTATTCAAACTGGTAACTTATTGAACAGCCCTTGTAATATTGTCTGTCTGTGCACATTGTTATTTATCTTTTCTATGAGTACAGTTTTGAGTTCACCCTACATTTATTTCCACATAATTTAGGTCCAACAAGCGTTTCTTTGAGATCTACACAATCACAGCCATCATACAGGAGATGCTGGTCACAGGGGGTAACGACAACGCATTCCTGACTCTGAATTTGAAGTCTGTATTATTCAACCTTAACAGCAGTGTCAAATTTTAACCCTTTTTTATGTCGAAAATTGTTATTTAAAAGTACTGTTTTTCTCAGCTATAATGAATATAGAACAATAATGGTGAGCTATTTCTTGATTGGGTCAACAAGGAGTATTGAATGATATTTTTATTTTAAAATAGAGTTGTTAAAATAAAGGAAAAGAAAGTACAGTGCAGTTTTCCTGTGAGAGTCTGTGAAAATAAAACAGAAAAGTTCTGTTTTGTTTTGGGTGTCAATAAAAATAACAAAGAAAAGTGCAATTATATTTTTTTTTAGTGATAGTAAAATGAGTAACGGAAAGTGCAGTTTTTATTTGTTTTTGTCAATGATAATAAAGGAAAGTAATTTTCATTGGTTTTTGTCACTGAAAAGCAATGTGATTCTCCTATTTATATAAGAAAGTATGAATGTTTTTATAAATTTGTGCCAAAAGATCGGTCAATTCAAAAATAATAAAATAAAATTGCATGCAAGGTTCCTGATTGTGTTAATGTAGAATAATGAAACAAATCTTTTCAATCTATGAAAGAATAGTTAATGTCTCAAAGACTAAAGCATGATTCAAAACACTGTCACTTTTTTGGGATGATGCTACTGATCAGTGTAATTTTGCATATTCTCTGTCACCAGACAACAAAAATTACAGTAACAGTAGGATCAACAAAGATAATAATTCCGTTTGTTATCACAGAGCAGGACTATTCTGGATAAGTACTTGGCTCCAGTAAAACAAAGCGATTACGGTTTTAAATAGAAATAGGTTAAAGTGTTACCAATAGTGATTATGACATAATCAGACATGTCCTACGCTCAGACAATAACAGAATACACCACCAATCTCTTGCATGGATACCAACAGGCAGAAGAGCCAGGGGTAGACCAAAAGAAACTCAGAAGAATAATATTTAGAGAAATTAAAACAAACAATATTCATATGATTCAAGAACTGCACAGAATAGATTTCAACAGACAGAATTAGAGACCTGATCTCTGCTAAAGGAAAAGGAATGAATAGTGATCATAACATACTAGCTAAGATACACATGGACAGATGAAAAATTGACTATACGTATCAACAGGATAAAAAACATTGACAAACCTACACAAGAGCACACATTCGTCATTGTTCCTTGTTAGAGGCTTTATAGCCGAAACATCATTTGCGCTTGTGTCTCATTAATAGGTTGCTCAAGAATGACACAGAATGCTATTATAATTTAACCTACTCTTGTTTTATATAAGAAATTGTTTTCAAAATTTTGGTCAGAAAATGTATTTACATGTTGCATTTGTTAAATAAAATCCTGAAATTTATATGTGTTTATTTTATTGCTTGTGTTCATTTGCAGGATATTTAAAACATAGAATCTGATGATGATGTTCCTCCTTCGTCAGCGAAGATGAGCATGGCGTGAAAAACAAATGTGATAAGTGGTAATAAAAAAAAACGAGACGTTTGTGATTGTCTAATACGGTTTGTGGGTTTTGTAGAAGCCCGGTGAGTCCAGTTAGTGCCCAGAAAGTTCTATTGCAATGCATGCAGGAGTGCAGAAGGTTTGGGGTACGAGAGTTTTCGAATTTGCCCTTCCGCTTCCATCGCTTTGCCCACAGTGTTCTTTCTTTTTCAAATTTAGTGATGCCAGCAGTGATCTGGGTGTGCCAAGATGAGCGATCAAGGGCTGTAGTCTCCCAGGAGCTAGGATCGATGCTGCAGTGCTTGAGTTGTTTAGGTGATCCTTGAAGTGCTTTTTCTGCCCGCCCCGCTTGAACATTTACTATCTCACAGCTCTCCATAGAATAATCTCTTTGGAAGGTGCTTGTCTGGCATACGGACGATGTGGCCAGTCCAGCAGAGTTGGGACCTAGTAAACAGGGTATAAATACATTGCATATGGAACTTATGAAGGATTTTCATGTTTGGTACTCGATCCTACAAATGTACTCCTATGAGGTTTCTTAGACACCGAAGGTGGAAAGAATTAAGCTGTCAAGCATGTCTCGCATAGACAATCTAGGTAAAGTGCTGCACAGATATACAAACTTATTGACAGTATTGAATTATGTGTCCCTTTACTGTGATTACTGGTTCTGTGTAGGTCACACCTGGCACTGGTTGATACATTACTCATGTCTTCACGGTGCTGATGGTGAGACCAAACGCATCACAGGCCAAAGAAAAGAAGTCCATACTGTCCTGTTTGTCTTTCAGATTGGTAGCTTTTAGTGCATAATGGTTGGCGAACAAGAGGTCATGAACAATGTCCATCTTTGTTTTGGTCTTGGCCTTCAACCTACTAAGATTGAATTGAGCTTATTTGCCATCTACAAACTCACAAAGATATAACTGAATTTTATAAAGTATGTAACAAATGGTAATGAGCCCTTGTGATGGACGAACATCAACAGGAATTGGTAGTCATTTACTTTTTGTGTGCTGCATGACTTTCTATATGATGAGTCCTTTACAGAACATTGTCCTTACTGCCACTCTGTGATTCTGTGGTCTTTTGATTCTGTGCAAGCTGTCCAGCCTCTTCTGTGGTCATCATGAGTTTCTTGGAATTGTATATGTTTTATTGAGGAGCGCGGTAGCTTAGTTAATAGAGAGTTTATCCGGGTTATGATTTCTCGCTTGACACGACCACTCCTCCAGTCGACTCAGTTGTAAATGAGTACCTGACTCATGAGTTAGGGGAGGTAAAGACAGCAAGGAATGGAACTGGCTACCCCACCTAATAGTTGCTGCATCAAGTTGCTGCCACGGGACAAACCTTACCTTATATGTCTCACTAGTTTGTCATTGCTTTCTGAGCCGGTTCTGGTCGCATATCAGTTACATCTGTTATGCACCCTCACTTCAATACGGGACTTTTCCAACTCCCGCCTTTGAAAACATTGTCAATAATACGATACTCTTCTTTCACAACCAGCAGTTATATGTACAGAGGGAAGGGCGTATTATTGCTGAGTAGCTGCACGTATTTCAGCCAACTAGCCAAAGTCATTGCTGGAGGAGGCGGTGCTACTGTACACAAGCAGACAGGTGGAGCTTTGCATGAGCTAGACAGGAGTGGGGGACCAAATTGTACCCTGACCTTCCCAAGGAGAAGTGGTTGTGACTCACCATGAGGTCCTACCCCCACTCTGCATGTAGTTAACTATATTGTTTCATTTATCTTGAGAGGGTTAAACCCCTGAAATCCCCTTCCCCTGTATATAAAGAGTTGCATATGAGTGAATGAAAATGATTAACCAATAACATTAAAATATACAATTACGTACAATAACAAAGCAGTCATAAGACACATTTTTTTGTTTATTTTTCATATTTTGAAATATATAAATTAAGATTTGTTTTCTTCAATCATTTGGTCAGCGACTGAAAACAACAATCTCAAAAGCACATGATGATGATGTCTTGTTTTGCAACACACAACTGTCAATGTGAAGGGTACCAAAAGCATAATTCATGATCATTCTGTGTTTGTTTTTATTTTCTCTCCAAAAGGAACCAACACTGCAGTTGGTATCCATGCGCTGCTGAGTCCAAAATGGAAACAAAGAATAGTAAAACTGCCACTTGCCATGCAAGTTTATGAGGCAACTAAAGAGATTGAGTGTGATTAGCCCCACAACATGATCCCCACTGTGAAGGAGCCTGCTTAAGACCCATTGCTCGAAAGGAATCAATCCTTTTATCTGCCACTTGCCTTGAGATTGCAGGAAAGTCACAGTGAAATATCACTCCAGAGTAGAAAACTGTCTAGCTTAGAGATTACACATTACAGCTTTATTAAGTAAAAGTCACCTGGCACAGTACTTGCAAAATCTCTGTAAAACTTCCTGTTCGAAAAAAATACCAGAGAAACACCAATGTGGAGCTCAAAGTAAAACTTGGATGTCTGACACAGAACAAGAGTAACAAATTCATATAGCTCTCTTGGAATTCTACTACCATCATCTTGATAGTTGATCTCCATGAAAGACTTTCTACCATTACCATGATAGTTTCTGTGCAATTGTGTTTCTTATTTATTCTTCTGAATTTGTTCTTAAACTCCTGCAGATGAGCAATACAGTACTATACAGAATACAAGGTAATTAGTTTCACTCTTGACAGTCTATCAAACTAACAGATCCACAAAAATATAGATAACAATATACAAATCAAGACTACAGCAAAACTACATTTCAAGCACAACATCTTTCTCAAGATGAATACAGACAAAGAGAAAACAGATGACAAATATATAATAGAATGATCACAAGGACTAGACTGGAGACATGAAACAACAGAAGAATACAAGGTAACGATGATGTAAACCATCATCAGCATATCCTCAACAGGATGTAGCAGTCATCACAGCTTTTTGAAACTTCTGTCGATCTTAAGCTAGTCTTCCTGCTTGTCACTGTGATGTTCAAATGTGGTCTTTGATGTCTTGCGTCCATCTTCTTCCTGGTCTGCCTCTTGTTCGTCACCCTGGCACGTCTTCTCTAGGCCGTCATGGCGTTTGATATGGTCAAAATATTGTAGTTTTCTGGAAATAGCCAGTTTTATTTTACATTAATTTCCCTCAGAATGGTTATATTGATCTTTTTGGTCCATGGTATTCTGAGGATTTTCCTGCAAGATTTTGTTTCACATACTATTTTATTTTTCAGTTTGTCAGTGATTGTCCAGGATTCACACCGATACATTGCCTGTGAGAATATGCAAGTTCTTAGGAATATTAGTTTTGTTTTTTTGCAGCAGCTCAGCCATGTTTTTCATTTGTATCAACGTCTTTGACATGATAGCCAACCTCCTTTTGACTTCGCAGCAATCACCATTACTATTGATAAGTGAACTAAGGTATTCTTCTTTTCTTCTTCAGCGTTCATTCTCAAACTCCTGCTGGATCTCTATTGCAGTAGGACAATGGCCCTATTAGATTTCCAGCAGGATATAGTCCAGAGAATGGAAATGCATTGTGTCGCCGTTTTATTTGCGCCAATGGCCCGACACATCCGTCTTCTGTGGGAACTAAGGTATTCAAAACTGTTTACTCTAATTTGTTGTTGATACTGATTGAGAACTTGCTAGTGATTTTGTCGCTTGTCATAATTTTGTTTCCATTCAGAAATATGTTTTGTTTTTCACTATGTTCTTTAATGGAGTTTATGAGATGTTCAAGACCTGTTGGACTGTGTGCCAATAATGTATCATCAGCATATCTTAGTTCTGACATCTCATGACCTCCGATGTTGAGTTAGATAAAGTTTTATTTCTTTGTCAGTCACTGATGTTACAGAGTAACATCACATGATGGACAGGTTACAGTCTAGCAGAGTGCACCACCAAGACAGGATATTTTGGAGATACGTTGCAGCCAACCTTCGTTGCGGAGACGGCACTTAATGATGATGAAGATTACATTCCTCCTCATTTTCTGCATAAATATTGAAGAGGTATGATAGGACACATCCTTGTCAGATTCATTTTTTCACACTTAACCAATCGGATGTTGTACTATCTACTCTCACGGCTGCTTGCTTGTCTTGATATGTTTTTATGAAGTGGATTAGATGTAGCGGGAAACCCATGTCGTTCATGATATTCCAAAGTTTTTGATGTACACAATCGAATGCTTTAGTGTAGTGAATAAAGCATGAGTAGATGTCAACATTAAACTCTGCACTTCTCTATGATATTCCACATATTTGATCACACAAATTGCATATTTTATTGCACACAAATACCTCAATACTATCATAGAGATACAAATTAAAAACATGAGGAAATGAGAACAAAATAAAACAACTATGACTGCATATGCACTACACACATATGCCAACCTCAATCTAGATGAATGAATGATTTGTATTAACACCAAATGGTTTAAGGGTACCATATTACAATATCAAACTATTTTCAAGGGCATATGTAAAAAATATCATCAATGGAACAGGATTTGATTGCAGTGACATAGTGTTACGGTCATCAATATGGTCAGCACCACTGAAATGCATAGAAACATTAGTAGGAGATCTATGATTACTGGCATGAAGATGTTGACAGAAACAGTCACGTAGTCTCTTACCAGTTTTCCCAATATATTTCTTGTTACAGCGTTTAGTGCATGTTTTACTGCAGTCAGTTATTATCATTTGCATATTAGTAGGATGTACTCTGGAGAATGGGATGCATTGTATCATGGTGTAAAGCTTATCTGCGATATCTGTGCCTATAAGCCTGACTTCAGGGTCACTTTTATCCTAAATGGGATGGGACAGCTAGCTCCACCCCAAAATCTCTTAATCGCCACTTATGCATGAAAGGTAAACAGTGTTGCTATTCTTTACTCCCCTTTTGGGGCCTTGCAACATATGGGTGGAATTGAAATTGTGTTTTATTTTATAACTACTAACACTATCCTGGAGAACATTTTCATTGCAAAGCATGTCAACTATCACAGCATCCATGGTCACTTCTCTTTCCATCACTTTTTGTCTTACACATATACAAATGTATATTAACATTTCACCACACGGCAACCTACACTAGGCACTTAAATATGAGAAACATTATTACCATCACAAAAACATCACATATAACATATAATGGAGGCAGCACTGATACCAATTATGTCATAGAGACAGCACTGATACCATCAGTCCTTACACATCAAGAGATACCACAATTACCTTACACATCAAGAGACATCACTCATGCCACCATGACATTACAGACCACTCATGCCACCACACTTTACATATAGATGAAAAGCTTAAATGCACAGAAATTAAATTTATGATTCACTGCAAGTATACAGGAAAATACATTTAAAATCTATATTTTTACCTAAAGACATTTATTAAAAGCTATTTATTCAAGATAGCAGCATGATTATTGATGGTTTATGATAAGACAGCATCACTGCACTTCTGGCAAATCCATTGGTGCCCTGTTCCCCACAGGAAAATATTGAAGTGTATGTATACTGATGGTTCTCATGGCTCACTGGTTAACACATTCTGCCACTCAGATGTTCAGTTCTACTTCTGGCACACCATAGAGAAAAAGGAAATAAGGATGCCTAGGAACCCATAGAAAAGAGAGAGGAGTTAGATGGAAATTATACGGAAAGAGGGTGAAATTTCCTGGATATATCCAAGGATAGAGACAAATGGAAACTCCTTGATTGTAGACTATGCACCAAAAGATATGTAAACACCCTACTGTGCTCAAGGACTTGATTGACTGATACCTTACAAATGATGGTACTCGTACTTGCTGTGTTCATCATCTCTGCATACATTGTCATTTAACAAAATGACACAAAAATGTGATGTGAAAAACTGATCAATATTCTGACACAGAACATATTCTATAGAAATGCCCACTCTAATACACTAGAAGAAAACTGTGACCATCTGAAACAGCTCTGATGAATAAGCTCCACAACCTAGCCTCTAAATTTTCTGACCCCAAATTATTGAAGAAATCTTCTGACTAATAAAGAGAAGAATGATGAAGACTGATTATAGTTATATTTATTGAAATTGAGATATGAGATACTTTTTTTTATAGAGCCAATTACATTTTAGAAAAATGTCATATTTCTTTACCTTTTCAAGAAGACTTAGAGGAATGACCACATTGTAATTGGATTTTCCCATATGTAATCCGCCCCTTCAATGAGCAACACTGCCGTGCTAAGAATACTACTCATAGTACAATAGCTTAAACAATAATCTCTGAGAAAAACATATTTATAAACAAAACACGGCCTGGGATGTAATCCTTGACCTTTGTTGTTGTTTGTTTGAGAACCCCAGGAATTGTGAGTAATTAGCTCTTACTTTCTATGTGCAGTTGGAGGTTTTTTTGTATACCCAGGAGACTTCAGCTTAATGCAATGCCTATTGAAGGAACCTTCTACTCAAGAGGGGGATGCTTGACCTTTTGATCACAAGGAAAATGGCTTAACCATTATACCATGAAGATCCTCTAGTGTGAACGGTTCACAGTGACATACTAGGTACATCTTAAGTACAGTGGAATCAATCTATATCACATGTGTTTTTAACAATTGTCCCTATTTAACAACACTTTTCAGATTCCCCAATTATACTTATTCTTTATTTTGTATTGTGTATCTATTTAATTATTGTTATTATATAAATATTTCATCAGTCTGGACCAAGTTGTTATAATGGGGTTTTATTGTAGTAGTCTCTCCTGCATATGCGAATTTGAGTGCAAGGATGTTACATCAAACCAATTCTGTTTTTCAACATGAAGTATGAACTGCAAACCAAAAAAAGCTCAGTAAGCTGGAGGCTACTGAGATGTGTGAGATGTGGGTTTTGAGAAGAATGATGAAATTTCATGGACAGTCAAGAAAACTACTGGAAGTCCTCAGTGATGCTTGGAGTAAAAAGATAATTATAGAAAAAATTTGAAAAAACAGACTTCAAGATATTTTGAACATGTGATGAGAAGAGAAAAACTTGCATGTGTTAACCACTGAAAAGATCGAGAGAAGATAAAAATTGCTGGATAGGTTAATACTGTGGCATAGGAGAATGTCAGCATCTGAACAAAACACAGCACAAAAGACAAAGTTGTGGAGAAACATGATCGTCTATGTCACTCAGCATGACACTTGATTGAGTCTATCCTGGATTGTTCTTTCATAATGTGGACTCGACCACTAACAAAAATCATTCAGTAACAAGAATTTGACTTGAGACTGGATGAAGTTAGCATCACAGTATTATTTAACAAGAACCCTGCCAGAATAGACCTGATATATCCCATATGACTAATGAGCTACAGGAACTCTCTCTCTCTCTCTCTTCTATACACATCACTGAGAAGCATCAAATCTTAGAGACACAGACAAAATGTGCTGCCCAAAACAACAGAACCATAAATATACAGATGTCCAATACTGACCATGCAATCGATGGCTATTATTATTTATTATATGCATTTGTTCTCAAGTATTATCCTTCATCATATGATAACTGACTGTTAAAGTTCTGTTTTATTTCAACTCTTCTGCTGATTCCTATATGACACTGGCTTCTAGCAACTCCAAGCATCACTCCCGAGCCCCACATTCAAGACATAGACACAGAGAAATAAACACTCTGCATCCAAAAACCAGCCTAACTTCTTGAATGTATTCAAAATATCAGCACAGCTAATTAAACTAATACAGTGGAATCCCTCTATAGCGCATCCTTTTATAACAAATTTCCCTTTAACAACACTTTTCAAAATCCCCAATTATATTTATTCTTTTGTGTTGTACTATATACTGCAAATTTCTGTAATTACATAAATAATTTACCAGACCAAGTTGTAATAATAAGATTTGACTACTTATCATTGGTCACAGGTGAGCCAGGGCTGTGAACTCTATTTTCAAACCTCCTTAGTCACTTATTATGACATGCATATCCAGTCAAATTCAAAATAAACATTCAAATTCATTGATCAACAATCTTTGACAACCATTAACATGAATAATCAAGCAGCTGGAAAGAAACAAAATCACAACTTTTACAAGGATTGCAGGAATACATACAATATATTCACAGGTACATAACAAATAAAAAACAATGCACATGAAACAGTCTGTGTACTGAAGTAAAAAAGTAATAATTCTACTTGCTGCTATTTCTTCTAAAGACTGCCGTTGTAAACTCATTATATTTTAGAAAACCTTTCAAAGTATTTGGTAACGGTAAAAAGTCAATTTTGCTGTCAATGCAAGGTTGCAACTGTGAACGAATTGTCACACGACAGATATCAGCTAATGACAGCATCGGTGACAATAAGTTGTGGATCCAAGGGCTGACTTTGCTATAGCTGCTGCACAGGGAAACACGTTTCAGTTTGATAGTCAATAGATGTAATTTAGGTCGAAATCCTGCTTTAAGTAGTAGTTTACATGATTGAAGTTCTCTGCTTTCCTCATGAATTATTTCAGGATTCTCTAGGAACCATTTGGAAAGGCTTATGGACACTAAATCTGACATTTCCTCACTACTGATGGTAGCACCGTATGACAAGAGGAGACGAATTTTATCAACAGAGTTGTATACATATGCTAGAATGATTGGCTTGCTTTTCCTACCACCTCCATCTTCATTGACATCTGCTCCTCTATCTAGTAAGAGTTTCACCATACTGTGTGGAATGTGAGAGGCAGTACATGCACACCCCAATGGAGAACGCCGGTTCTCATCCATCAAATTAACATCCATACCCAGATCTAAGAATTCCTTGACTGTATCCATTGTGCTGAACAGTACAGCAGTTGGTAACAGTGTTGCCACTCTGGGATTTGCTCCAGCTCGCAGAAGTAGTTTACAAATAACCACAGGTGGAAATTTATTATCTTTCAAACAATTACCACTTTCTTCTTCCTCTTTGTCATCGTCATCATCATCATTCAAGCAATCAGTGTTCCAGAAATACCACCCTTCAGATGCCATTGTGCAGGCTACAGCAAAAGGTGTATCACCATTCTTATCAGGAATGTCCACATCACAGCCGGCCTGGATAAGAAGGTCAACTAGACCTATCTGATTGTTGTGACATGCTAGCAATAAGGCTGTTCTACCCACACAATCTTGTAAGTTAATATCTATTTTGTGTTGCAGCAAGAGCTTAGCAATTTTTATGCGCACAAGATTATGTTTCTCGCTGTTACACAAGATATGGAGGGGTGACATTCCATCTTCTTCAACTACATTCACATCAGCTCCTTGTTCAAGTAATGTTGTAACAAGTCTAAGGTTACGAATCCGACATGCTAGGCTAAGACAAGACATTTGTGTACTGGCCAATGTTTCCACTACCAGTCTACTTTTAAATATCATATCAATGTCACCACCATTCTCAAGATTTAAGGCGTCGATGTACTCACTCAAATCATGAGTGTCAAGCATAGCCATCATACAGTTACAGAAAATTTCCACTTGAGATACCAGAATTAAAATAATCCACTTCTTTGCAAAAAATCATGCTTTAAAAACAGAATTTCCACCACTTTGAAATGACAGAATCACACCACTCTGATAAAACATAACTCCACTCTGATTTTTACATTTTTATCTGAAATTGAAAGACAATGTATTAGAGTCTATCCAACATTTACTGGCAGAGTTTTGTTGTTGTATACAGATCTGAATACCTTAGAAAACTAGAACTATACATCTATAAACAGTCTGAACTATACATCTATAAACAGTCTAAGAGGTGGGCAACCTTATCAGGTGATGGGCCAGATTGAATTTTGTTGTTGTATTGGTCAAAACGAATTTTTTAATTAAAGTCTTTGAGCCTCCAAGTAGTATTTTGTTAGCTCTAGGGCCAGCATATGCCCTATATCATATTTTTATATCAGCTTGACAACCAGAAAAAATGGCGTGGCAGGACAATTCTGACCACTGACCATATTTTGTCCACTACTGATGTCAAACAATCATTTTTGCTACAAAATAAGGATCACATAACAGTAAAATGGTATAATGATGCTTGATATAGATTCATCTAGATTCAATATTTAAACAAAACTAGGGCCATAGATGAGTTGAAGAGCAAGAGGTAGGGAAGGCCAAGAGAGAAGATGACAACCTAGCCTTGTGGCATGGGAGAGCATCTGTATAGGAACTGCTGTAGATGGATTTGCACTGAAGCAAATAAAAGGGTGACACTGCACATTTCCATTCTCTGAACAGCATCTTGCTGGAAATCTAGTAAGACCATTGTCCTGCAATAAGAGAGATCCAGTGGAAGTCTGAAAATAAATGCTGAAGAAGATCTGCATAGGAAATGATTGACAGTACACAAAATAGAAAACTGTAGATTGATATAATAACCAATGCCACACAGTATGGATCATAAGAAGAAGGGCCATAGACATACCTTTGGTATGGGGAGTGTTTTCCTTTAAAACATAAATGCTATTAAGTTTTTTTGGGAACTTTGCTAAGTAACATATATTTAGGTGGTGACACAGTAGTAAGAGGTGTTATGTCCATTTTCTTAAAGTTCCCCTACTTTTTTTAATGTTTTATTTACCAGGGAGGTGGACATAACCACTCTGAACATAACCTTCCTCCCCCATCCAACTTATGTGACTATATAAAAACGAGAGTTTAATATTCTATTGTAAAAATAAATTTTGGCTCTTCATATTTAAAACTGAGGTAAGAACTTGAGGTGTAAAAAAAGTTGCAATAATCACCATCAGATATTTTCACTACATATGTACAATACATTATCCAGTCTTACAATACAGAAATCCAGGCAATCAAGGTTGAAACTGAAAAATTGAGGAACCCTAATCAATAGTCCACTACCTGTGGTATTTCTGACAAAGCAAAGCTCTCTAAGCACTTCAGTCTGAAACACTACCAGATCTATAAATACTGCTAATTCAACAGTGGAATCAGCATAAGGTAGTCATGCAGTAGATATCATCTGAATGTGGAACACCAGAAAATAAGATAGAAGATTAACTGGAGGGTACGGTACTACTTATGACAGATGTACCAATCACGTACTATCAGAAAAAACAAATGATCAGATCAATCAGAAATCTACAAATACCAAGAAAGAATTAGATATAGGTATAACCTGTATAATGAGTAAACACTTGTTAGTTCTGTGATGTCAACATCAATAGTGTTGTTCTTACTCATTATATTATGTTGTGAATGTGTTCTTGATAAAGAATTTTTGGTCAAAACATAAATTTGTCAGTGTTCTGTCATTATGAACATATTTTTGATGAAACAACATTCCATTGTCTCACAACCTCCATGTTCACTCGATCTTGCATTATGTGACTTTTACTTGTTTTAAGAACAATGAAAGGTCGCTGATTTGATGAAATGATAATATGATCAAGGATAAAGCACATAAGGGTTATTCTGAAAGTTAATATGAGAGGTGCTTCCATAACTTCATTGGCAGGAGCACTAGAATAATTATACACAATCACAAGGAAACTGCTTTGGAGATAAAACCAACTAGTTTTGTAAGTATACTTTTGCACTCTCTAACTACTTTGCACATTTTCTTGCACTTTATACACATATTAATCGATGAAGACAGATGTGCCGGGCTACTGGAGCAAAGAAAACAGTGACATAATGCATTTCCATTTGTTAACTACTTCTTGCTGGAAATTTAGTAGGACTATTGTGTCCTGTTACAATAGAGATCCAGTAGGAGTTTGAGAATGAACGCTGAAGAGAATACATCAATGAAATTGTTGAAATTTTATAAAAAATTGGATAAAATATACCAATAGTATTTTTGTATTTTCTGCTAAAAACAAATTTAGTGGATGGAGATTTTAGGACATAATTAATTAAGCATGGGATTCTAAGTAAAAAATTGTGGTTGTAATTTATGGACAGCCCCCAAAGACTCAGGACTCATGTCAGGATCAGTGTATATAGATCTGAAGAACTCTCACTTCCTTTGATAGTGACATATTACACAGTATATTCTTCATTCTTAGGAATGCTGCTTTTTTGACTGTTCTATTATGTTTGTCTATGTTGAGTCATTCATCTGATGTTATCCTTGTTCTAAATATTTATATTGGTAGATTCATTTGAGTATCTAGTCTTCAATTTGATCTTGCATGCTAGAGGATTTTATTTCTTACAGAGAACCATCACTTCAGACTTTTTAGTGATTTTAGAAAAGGTCTTTCTCTTAGTACTGCTTCTCCCTTGTTTTTTTTCCTTTGAAGAGCAGTTGGAGAAAATGTGTTCACCTTGCGCTAATTAGTTCCTTTAGGTATTCATTATTTAAAAAACCCAGTATTTTTGTTTTATGATTTTGGGTGGAAGATTCATAGATTATTCTCAATGTCATAATTTATGTACAGTGGTTTTTTTTTAAATGTTGGTGGGTGTCATTAGTTCATCCCATACTGAAATGAAAGTTATGAAAAATACAATTTGTGAAAGAGTCATTAATTAAATTATGTGTAGTTGGTACAATCACAGTCAGTTTAAGTCATCACTGCACTATAAATAGAACACTGTTTACATTTTTAACGAGCCGATGTCATCGATTTCAGTGTGTGATGTCACATCTCTCGACATAAACGAGAATTTTTAGAAATACAACTGCTGCACATGTGAATAGTAATCTAATTCCAAATGATACTTATAACCCTAATTCTAATCCTAGCACTAATTCTACCACTCTATAACCCTAATGTTAATAAAATTAACCCCTTACCTGCACATGCCCAATCACTACAGAAGAAAAGTTCAACTCTCGACACAGACAAGATTTTACATAATTTTTTTACTTTTCCAATGATTTGTACTGCATGCTCATTATTTCAGCGCACTACACACTGAGAGAGCCCCCACCCAAGTTCTAAATATTAATTGTAATCCTAACCCAACTCTGAATACTAATTGTAACCTTAGCCAAATCACACTGCAGAGGTTAGGTAATAAATCGAAACTAGAATAAATGTCACAGTGATGACTTAAATCTGAGAATGCACCTGTGTAGTCTTATGGAAAATGGTAATAATAATAGCAATAGTGATAAATAACCTAGTTTTTCTTCGTACTTTCAGATTCTATCAGTTCTCTTATATGTAAATAAAAGTACTTCATTATCATCATCAAGTGCCATCTTTGCAACGAAGGCTGCACACATCTCCAATATCCTCTTGCCTTGGTGCTAGAATGTAATATATCCATCAGTGATGTTTCCCATTTGTCTGCCCACCTTCCCTCCACTCTTACCATCAAGTAAGGTCTTCAACAAGGTGTCATGTCTTTTAATATGTCCAAAATACTTCAATTTTTATTTTCTTTCATATTTTTTTTGGTGAAGTGTTGTTAGAACCTCTGTTTATTTTCTTCTCTTTTCATGAAGTTCTTCCTATTCATCTATATATCCACATCACAGAGGCTAAATTCTGTTTTCTAGTTGTTTATTGGTTGATTGGCTGCTGATCCAGCAGTTCATGAGCTTATGCCCTTTGACCCAGTTGTTTGTTCATTTTCCATGTGTCTGGGCTGTAGGCTTACATTAACATAGATTAGTTGTCACATTTTGATAATTCTCATTTTTAGATGGTAATTTGTTTAGATGTCAATATTTTCTTTATGTTATTGAAAATACTTTGGCTCAAGTACAGTATAGTTCTCCACTGTGACGTTTGCTCTAGTTTCAAGGTATTACCTGACCTTTGTTGTGTGATTTGGCAAGCTTACGGGTAAGTACTTACAGTAAGGTTAGGATTAAAAATAATATTTATAATGTGTGTGCGCACCTCGTTCCGTGTGTAGCGGGCAGAAATACTGATCGCTCACCACAAATAATAGGAAATTGTAAAAATTGTGTAAGTTGGAAAACAAACAGATTATACATAAATTCATCTGTGTCTAGAGTTGAACTGTGTTATTGTCGGAAGTGATGTCACGGCAGCCATTATTTTGATTGGTGTTACACGGGAATCCATGACATTGGATAGTTAAAATTGTCAACATTGTGCTATTTATAGCACAGTGGAGAACTAATCTTACTTTTACCAATACTTTTAGCCATTCCTATTCTCTTTTTAACTTCTGTTTCACATTTACCATCATTTGTGATTATGTGTCCAAAGTATTATAATTGGTAATTATCCACTTGTAGTATCTGTCTTGAAAGACAACATGTAAAATGGTTCTGTCACCTTATGAGAATGAACCCAAACCAAATACCAATAAGAGCATGTAACAGAAGAATATCTGGACATAAGGCCAAAGGTAGACCAAGAAAATGGTGGATAGAACACATCAAGATAGCTCTTCAACAAACAGGGACTTAATGCAACCAAGACAACACATCTGGCTTGAAACAACAGTTAAAGCTCCTACCCCTATGCTTAACGGTAAGTGTGAATAATATCAACCATCCTTCACCTGGGGACAGACAATAGTTTATCTCTCCATTTATTTTAATGTTTAGCACTTGTCTTGCGATTTTCCTGATTATCATGAAGGCAATGAAATAATATATTTATAAAGTTATTATAAATAGATTACTATTAACTACAACGCATACTTTCTGTCCTTGGGCGATTTCTAATTTGACATTTTTTGTGGGTTGGCCCAGTAAACTACATTCGCACTCACGGTAGTCCCAGACCCACTATTTCTATAGCCTACTCAGTTAAAATCTATATGACTAAATTCTAAACGGTCTGATAGCTATACTATTAACCTTGGAATTATCTAAAAGCACTGAGAATCTCATAACACACTACTGTTCATAATGCTGACAGGTGCTTCAACTACAGACAGAGCTTTCCTCTCTTAATTTTTCGACCAACCCTTCATCATAATGAATACCTTCCTTCAATCAATTGTGCAATCAATCTCTGTTGTTGTCGACAAACAAGTAATATTGCAGAATTTAAACAAATCCACATGTGATGTATAATTATCACACTATATTAAAATGTGAAATATCCTCTTACATTCAAAAAATTTACAAAAATCTTTACCACAATATGTTAGTTACTTCACAGCTGTTCCAGAAACAAAGGCAGCGATAACTCCGACAACTTTTAGTCTTGCCCAGCTGATCAGCAGACGGACGGACAGAACCCACTTCCAGGGTCAGGGCCAGGGGTCATGCATGCAGCACGTGCTGATTATTATTATTATCAGCCAATCACGTTGACTTTCACATGAACCACATTGCTTATGTCAATCCTTTTACGACAATAACTGCATCTGTCACTTTATATAGACAATTACAATTCTGCTACTTTTACTTCTCTTTCGTCGTATTACCTATATACATACTGTAAAGATTTCTGAATTAAATTTAAAATGTGTATTACAAATATACTTGACAAAAACAATATTTTACGACTTTACTTGCATCATGTGACCACGAGACAAACATTGATAGCTTGCGTGAACATTTGTTTTTATCCCTCTTGTTTACTGCTGCAAAACAATAAAAAATATTAGCTTGTACAAGTAAAGATCCAAGATTTACTATATATTGAGAGATTGTGTCTATTATATGAAAATTGCTTTCCATTATTTAAACAAAGATTTAATTAATTGTTTTTCTAATATTATTAGACACAATTGATACACTAGTCCATCGCAGGCGATGGTGATACAGTTTCAGACTTGTGTTGCATCTCTCTGGGGTGTGTGATGATGGAAAGTCAATCCTAGCATAGAACCCCAAGCCACATTTGGAATTTGGCGTCTGTGTGTTTGTTGTCTTCTCGGGCAGCACGTTTTCTCTGTCCCTGAGATTTGATACTTCTCGGCAGATGGACGGATCGGTTGGATAGATAGATGGATGTTGGTGGGGTTTTTTTTTTTTTTTTTTTTTTTTTTTTGGGGGGGGGGTGGAGGAGGGGTAGACGATGTATTTATATATATAGGACAAGGCCTATATATTATTTTTTACCCTGCCCGTGTTTCTGCAGCCATCTTCTTAGTCGAAAGTAAACTAGTTTTTGAAATGTCGGTCATTATATCTTACACTAGATATATATTATTGTTTACCCTGCCCGTGTTTCTGCAGCCATCTTCGTAGCCGAGAATAAACTAGTTTTTAAAATGTTGGTCATCATATCTTACACCTATTTGGTAATGATTCTTGATTAGGAAATAGCACCACTGCACAACGAGCATACCCATAAGTGCTCTGCTTGCCATTTCGTCAATAATTTAAGAGTTCACTTCTTTGGTGCGCAGACTCGCGATTCAGATTGGGTGAGAGTAAACTCTATTCATTCTAAGAATGAAGTGAGTCAGTGCTTCTGATTGGTTGTTGGACGCAGAACGCATGAATCAATCACGTGCCCAATAATATTGTTTTTAAATTTCGTTTCTAAATGTTTTTTAAATGTTTAACTGTGGTTTTTACATGCCATCATCTGTTTTAAAAGCACCCGTTGTCGCGGAGTAATAGGCCCTATGGGCGTGTGTTCGATCCACATCATTCTTAAAGTGAATAGAGTTTTTATACCGTATTTTCTCATGTTCCACTGAGAAATAAACGTAATTTACGATTCGGTAAAGGGAGGATGCCTGCCTAGAAAAATCTAATAACCCATTTTTGTGGGGTTTTATAGACCTACTTGGATAACACCACCAATCTTCTTCTTCTGCGTTCTCTTATAACGACAGCGAATAAATCGTGTGATTTTCGCCGGGCAGTGTGAAGTACGTTGCACTGCTAGTTCCACGGTTGAGCTATGTTATTTTTACCTCGGTTGGCCTACTTTGGGCCCAAACATCCGAAGCCCAGCACATCCGTTTTCGTCATGCCTTTAATTCTGATAGTGGGCTTCCCTATCATGTGACAGCCTGCCTATCTGTTGACGGGTGCATGGGTGTGTAATGATTCTTCGCAGAGGGATTGTATATAAGACAAACAGTAAGACTATAAGACAAGGCGTGAAAGAGAGAAAGAAACTATAAAAAGACTGGAAACATAACAAAGAACAAGAAACATATGAAAAATATGCATTAGCCCGAAAAAAAGTAAAACAACTGATTAAAGAAGCTAAGAGTAAAGCATGGTCTGATTTTGGCAAGAACTTGAATAAGGATTACAAAACAAGTACAAAACGCTTCTACAAAACAATCAAAGTTATGAGAGCCAGAACAGAAAATCACGATCCTACAGAACTAATGGTTGGTTGGTTAGTTGCTGATCCAGCGGTCCATGGGACAGAACTAATAAATGACAGAGAAGGTAAGCCAATTTCAAATAAGCAAAGAACATTAAAAAGATGGAAAGAATACTTTTCTGAGATACTAAGTACAACACCAAGCAATAATACAGCAAAAGAAACCATAAAGAGTTGTAATGAACAAGAGCCAAATATTCTCATAGGGGAAATTGCCGAGGTCATAAAAAGGCATAGATAACATACCACTAGAAATTATAAGAGCAGCAGGAGAAACAGGATTATCTTGGCTACACAGAATTTTTAACACAGCGTGGAGGCAACAGAAGACACCAACAGACTGGAGAAAAGCTATCATAGTGCCAATATGGAAAAGGAAAGGCAGCAAAAGAGACTGTAACCAGTACATGTGAATTTCCTTGTTAAGCCATGTAGGAAAACTATATGCAAAAATAGTAGAGAAAAGACAGACCTGTAATAGAACAACAACTTAGCAATACACAAATGGGTTTTAGAAGAAACAGAAGATGTACTGATGCAATATTTATTCTGAAACAGTTGGTAGGGAAGTCAATAGAATAAAACCAAAATTTATACATATCTTTCATAGGTCAAGAGAAAGCATTTGACTCAATCAATATCAATCAATAAACCCATAACCCTTCAGGGTCGTAGGGGTACCACATTGGATGCTTCAGCACACAGAGTCCTTCAGCGAATTCTATCCTCAGCGATGCGGATGAGTGTGGAAATATCTAGCCATGTCCATTCCTTGATGTTGTCTGTCCATGTTTTTATTGTCTTTTCATGAATTTGACTGAGTAAACAGAGAAAAACTATGGGAAATATTAAAAATTTATGGAGTATGCCAACATTTAATTAACGTTTGTAGAAGTCTCTATAACGACAGCAGTTGCACTGTAAGAACAGCAGCAGGCTACACAGAGGACTTTGTGATTAGCACAGGAGTAAAACAGGGATGTGTATTGTCTCCACTACTTTTTATTACATTCATGGACCATATCAACAAAACAGCAAATTCTAATGAAACAAATGAACTGCTTTTTGCAGATGACCAGGTTTTATTCCACAACAGCATTAAAAACCTGCAAGACCACCTAAGCATAATAGACACAGTAGGCAAGAAACTTGGACTGAAAATCAACATAGACAAAACAGAAGTAATGAATATTGCAAGAGAAATGGAAAACATTAACATACAGATAAACAATAAACAACCAAAACAAGTAGATGAATTCAAATATCTGGGCAGCACATTGAGATATGACGGCAGACAAGAGGCGAAGATAAAGACAAGATGTAATTAGGCCTGTCAGGTCATTGGTCAATTAACACCACTAAGAAACAAAGATGTTACACCAGAAACAAAGAAAGCGCTTGTCAACAGCATTTTCTTACCAACAATGTGTTATCAGTTTCAAACTTGGACATTACATTGGACAGAACAATACATAAGATTAACACCACTGAAATGAAATGTGTGAGTCGTATGATTGGAGTTAGCTTGAGAGACAAAATCAGGAATGAAACACTTAAGGAAACAATTAGGGATCAAGCCAACAATATAATACATCCAGAAACAACAAGTTAAATTGTACGGCCACATAACCAGACAGAAAGAGCAAAGTATTATCCAAAAAATACTTAACAAATGATACGAAAACAGTCGACCTATTGGGGACGCCCTTGTAAAAGGTGGATAGATAGTGTATTAGAGACACTCGGAAATATAACAGCAGAAGAGGCAAATAGAAGGCAAAAGACCGTACACTCACTCTCCCCTCAACACCGAAAGGTACACGAGGACAGAAAGAAGAAGAAGCAGAGGCGATTGTCTTTCACGTCTATCTCGCACGAGGTGTTCCACAGTCAGTGAACTTGCTTTGTGTAATTAGACGCTCTGTGTCTTTGTCAACTGGATACTCAACTTTTTCTCATCCGCGAGCCTGGTTCCGGTTAATAAAGAATTCGACAGAAGAGTTGGACCCAGGCTCTTTCGCCTCTTTTAGCCGATGTGTCGTTCACCGACATCGTGAAACTCTCGTCAGAGTCGCACAACGCGTTTGGGAGCAAGGCGTGTTCCCAAGCTGAACGACCTTGTCCCATTTGTGATTGAACCAATCAGGTACTGAACCGTTCTCTCCGCGAGTATGTTTCCGGCATAGGAAAGGTTGGACTAGGGCTGCCTTCTTTGTGCCGGAACCCATTGGGTACGAACCCTTTCTCTCTGCGAGCATGTTTCCGGTATAGGAAAGCTCGACATTAGAATTGGGCCAGGGCTGCTTTCTTTGCCGGGTGCTCACGACTGGGTCCCTGCCCGTAAGGAGCACCGGTAACTAGAAGCTTGTCTCGGGCTAACAGTGCTTGTAGTTCCGATTTCCTTGGAAAGTGTTTTCCCTTTCTATTTGCACTTGGTGCAGCCCTCTGACAATGTTCTGCCCTTTCACTGTACTCAGTAAGTTGTCTTTTCGTTTCTCGTCATGCATCTACCTTTTCGAGTCGTTTTCATTGGCCGCCCCTATATTTCTCGGACCGGACTGACTAGCGTCATCGTGTGTCTACAGCAGCCCTGCATGTGTTGACGCAGTGATATCGCAGATATTGACTGTCTCTTTTGCAATCAATTCTCTTTCCATCTGCTGCCTCCACATTCACAGACACGACCCCACAAAAGGTTTAGCCAGAATCAGCACGAGCACCTGTATTTCTGTTTCCAGGGTGCACCACGAGGATGTACCTTTGGGATCTTGGTTATTTGCTAATCCTGAGTTCAACCGAGAGCAGTGCGGTACGCTTTGCATCCCACTGCCAATAATTACTGATAAACCATTAACCATATAGCCGCGGCGCACACTTAGAAGAAGTCTCCAGGAAGAGTCTCCAGGGGCGCCGTGGCAGCCTGGCCAAAATGAAAAAAAAATATAAGTTGTGCTTCATATTAAGGCCGCCGCTGGAAATAATCTGATCGTTAAGGGCGCCATGGCTTTAAAAAAAATTGGGAACCCCTGCTATAGCCGTTAACATATGGCTGAGTTGCAACAAAATTCAGACAATCAAGGTAGCAACTGAAAACATTAATCACAGCCAGCACTGTTCCTGACAGATGTAAGATCAGCACTCCAAACGCTCCAATCCAGAACACTGCCAGACTTGCAAATACTACTGAACGAACTAAGAAATCGGCGTAAAGTAGCTATGAAGTAGAAACCATCACATTGTATAATACCTGGAAACGAGAAAGCATATCGTCTGGTTAAAGAGGCTGATAAATTAAAGCTGGTGACCAATCAGATGTGCCAATAATGTACCATCAAAAGAAACAGATGTTCAAGGCAATTAGAAAGCCAATTCCAATGCATGATAATTACCAAATTATGAACAGACCATACCACGCGAAAGATGGATGTGTAAGGCCATTGACGCAAATAAAACGACGACACAACGCATTTCCATTCTCTGGACTATATCCTGCTGGAAATCTAGTAGGATAATTTTCCTGCTACGTGGGAGATCCAGTGGGAGTTTGAGATTGAACGCTAAAGAAGAAGAACAGACCAAATCAAGTTATCATTCTACGCCTCTGAGCAGGACACAACCGACTCCGCAGTCACACATATACAGAGTGCAAGATTGGTCACACGGCCATGTGAACAGGCACCTCAGACAGCAGGACATATTCTTCAGTAATACCCGGCGGAATATGAAATGTTGAGTTAAATACACCGGCCCAGAGAGACAACGATGAAAAAAACAAAATCTACGGACATACGTACGAGTTACAAAAGAGTACATCTTATAGAAGAAACAAAACTTAAGATATAAGCATGTTCCAGGAGAACGCAAAAAAAAAAAAAAAAAAAAAAAAAAAAATTCTCATAATGAAACTGCCATACAAGTACCTGGTAAATTAAATGTTGGCGCAATCATAGCAAAGATTCTGGAACAAAAGTCCATGTTTTATTATATGATGGCAGTGACATTTACACACTGTCGTTTAACTGCATTGTAAGTACAAGGTTATCGTGATAACGGCTTCAAATGGTAGTTAAAGTTTTCCTGGCAAAGTATAAGCACCATGGTAACTTAATTTTTCTAGTTAATCGTTGTATGACATTTTAGCGTACGTAAAAAGTTGTTGTTTTTTTTAATTGACAGAGCTAAAAGCACTAAAAAGCACAAGAAAATAAAGATTAACACTAGAAAGCACTCAATATTTTTTTTTCTAGTAAAGCACTAAACTACTGCGCCGATACTAATTTATAGATGACGAAAAAGAATCCGATTTGATGCGAAAAACACAAAAATGACAATTATGTTCGTACCCTTTCTTCCACGATTTTTTTAACACGACAGTTTACGCACCGTCATTAGATCCAGCTAAGCCTATTATAGGCAGGTTTTGAGAACATAATCACAACAGGCAAGATTGAAGGCACCAGAGACAGAGGGCAACAACGTAAGAAAATATTAGACAGTTTGACAACCTGGCACGGCAAAGAAACAACAACGACTTTGATACATAATACTGTGGACAGAGAGCTGTGGAGAGTCATGACCGCCTACGCCACCCGGCATGGCACCTGATGATGATGATGAAGCCTATTATTATTATTATTACCATCATTGTTTATACTTATGTTTTCAATTTAGCATTTTCCGTGTGTAGGGCTTATACTGGTTTACACCATCACTTCATGGTATTGCGTGCAGATCTTGACCTTAGTTCCAGTATCAACTGACATAATTCAGTTAATTATGTAAGCGGCAGGATACCGTGACGTCAAGAGATTAGAATCCAGACTGATAACAATATTGACCTTTTGATGACCTGCTGAGGTCTCATTTTCCGATTTCGCAATTTTAATTAGCACATACTGTACTGTCCTGGTTTATTTCTTCAATTGCCATCCATTTTTGTGCTGAGCTTTATTGCTTCCTATAGAAATGTTCTATTTATAATAAATGCGTATAAATCGATCATTAGGTGAACTTTTGTTTTCATTGCAAAGGTTAGTTGGAGGTGTCGGTTTTAGATTTAGGTTTCCTGCAGAAGACGTAAAAAAGTAAGGAAACTTAAAGAAAATGGACATAACACCCCTTACTACTGTGCTACCACCTAAATATAGGTTACTTAGCAAAGTTCCCAAAAAGTTTAAGAGCTTTTATGTTTTAAAGGAAAACACTCCCCAAGCCAAAGGTATATCTATGGCCCTTCTTCTTATGATCCATACCGTGGTGCATTGGTTATTATATCAGTCTACCCAGCCGAAGACGGATGTGTCGGGATGTTGGCGCAAATAAAACGGCGACACAACGCATTTACACTATGTGGACTACATCCTGCTGGAAATCTAGTAGGACCATGGTCCTGCTACAATGGAGATTCAGTGAGATTTTGAGAATGACGCGGAAGAAGAAGAAGATTTAGGTTTCAGCACCGCGAACTATAGTGAAGGCGATAAAACTGAACCTAGACACTTCATAGCTGAGACCTTTCGGCCTATTTTTGGTCTATCAACAGAAACACAACAATACCCTATTGTGCGCCAAGAGATGTAACTCAAAAATGTAAACAGACCTTCATTCGGTACGTTTTTTATTATTGTCTGGCTATTCATTTGGCACTAGTTATTTAATTGGCGTCTCCCGCCAAAAATAATCGAGGTCGACCAATGAAACTCAGGGCAATAATCACAACCGGCCTTCTAGGTCACTAGTTCACAGGTTGTGACTTGAGCCCCGTTGTGGCTGGGATAACACAAGGCAAATATCAAAATTAACGGAAATAGGTACAAGTGTTACCAATATTAGTCAATCTGTGTTTCGTTTGTTTATTGAATAATATTACCGGCTTCATCTTTTGCATGAATGTATTATTTCATAACCAAGTTAAATATTTATGATTAATTAATATACAGACTGAACGAATCTATCGCAGCAGGCGCTACGAATTTAAGATAGCAATTATTTTATTTTATGTGGAAAAGAAATTTGAAAATGAAAGGAGAAAAAGAAAAAGCCAGCCCATTTACATGAAGACAACTTGTAGCAGTCCACTACCTGCACAAAGCATTTAAAAATGTAAAGTAATGACGAACTATATCATGTTTCATCAGCTTTGCCCAGTTTTAAAATCGTATATCTCGGCAAACACATAACGCTTTTAATGAAAATTGTGTGTTTGTCCCCAGGTGAATGATAGTTGATCCCTATAGTCAAGCTCTACACTTCCCTTTAATCGTAGGGTTGAAAGCTTAAGCTGTCGTTCCAATGCCAGACGTGTCGCCGTGGTTGCACTTAGTCCATGTTTGTTCAAAGCTATCTTGATGTTTGTTATCCACCGTTTTATTATTCTGTCCATGTATATGTTGAAAAGTAGAGGTGAAAGCATGCAGCCTTGTCATACTAGATCTTGTTTCGAAAGGTGCAGTCATTCCAACTGAACGTTGACATTTTTAAAAAATATATCTCTTTTATATTATATGACAGCTGTCCTCTAATGTTATAAATTTCTAAGGCTTCACATATAATGTTTCTATCTACTCCGTCAAATACCTTTTCATGGTATACAAATACTGGGTTTAAATCTTGATTGTATTCGATTGCTTTTTCACTCAGTTGTCTCGGTTTTCTGGATTACGCGAATTTCGATGGTGTGGTTAGCGTATTACTGGTGACAGTGTGATGCCAAATTTAGTTCCAACCTGTAGGATCTGTGTTTTTTGTTCTTAGACGATTATAGGTGCAGTGTATTTCATTCAAGTTGTTCCGACTCGCGAACTCCCTATCTTCGATATAGACAAAAAATGGCGCTTCGACTACTCCAGTTAATGGCTACGTTCACAGTTTAGAATTTCTTCGCAAAGAGACAACCGTAAGTCAACAATAGGGAATGTCCATCCATAGACAAAAAGTCTGTGACGGCACGCGAAGCGGAGGAATCCAAATGGATCAACGGCTCAAACAGCGAAACAGCAAAGTGTGTGGCGCACAAGAGGCAAGTTCTGGGCATAATAATGAATATTGGCTGGCTTCCATGGAAAAGACTGGGACCTTACCACGTACACCCCAAAGTCAAGCAACGGATAAACAACATCTAAAGTTTAGGAAACAACATATTAGAATAGGAACATGGAGTGTTAGAACACTACACCATTCAGGAAAGCTAGAAAATTTAATATTAGAGGCAGAAGCATTAGATGTAGATATTCTAGGAATAGCAGAGACAAGATGGAAAGATGCTGGGTACACAAGAAAATAAAATTTTAGTTTTATACATTCAGGAGGAGATTATCATGAACGAGGGGTAGGAATACTGATCAGGAAAGAAATATAAAAATATATCAGCGGGTACTGGACATATAATGACAGAATGATGTTGCTAAAGATCAAAGCAAAACCGTTTGATCTGGCCATCTATATTGAGTATCCGGCTAGTGATAGATAAATATATAGAAGTCCACAAAAGTATTTATATTTGCTTCATAGACTACAGCAAGGCTTTTGACAGAGTCCAACATGAAAAATTAATAAAATGTCTTCAAAAATAGGCATAGATGGAAAAGACATCAGACTGATTAGAAATATATATTGGGAACAAACTGCATCAATAAGGTGTGAAAACAGCTACTCTCCATACATAGAAATCAGAAGAGGGGTAAGACAAGGCTGCATTTTATCACCAAGCCTATTTAATATCTACACAGAGAATATCTTTAAAAATATAGAAAAATGCCAGGATTCAAGATAAATGGGAAAATAATAAACAACCTTAGATATGCAGATGACACTGTTCTTTTAGCAGAAAGTGAACATGAACTACAAAGACTACTGGATCAAGTCAATAAATCAAGTAATGAATATGGACTGGATATAAATATTCAAAAAAACAAAACCATGATAATCAGCAAAGACACAGAAGAATAGAAGATAAACATAAACATACAGGGAGAGAAACTACAACAAGTAAAACAGGATCAATATCTTGGACACATAGTCACAAATGATGGCAGATGTGAAACAGAAGTTAAAAGGAGAATAGGAATGGCTAAAAGTACCTTCAATGACATGAGGAAATTATTAATATATAAACAAATTACAAACAAGTTAAAAATGAGAATTATAAAATGCTACATCTATTCCATATTAATGTATGGCTCAGAAACATGGACACTAAACAAACAATTAGAAGACAAAATGCCTTTGAGATGTGGGTATATAGAAGAATAGGGAGAACATCATTGAAAGAGAAGAAAACAAATAAAGAGGCGCTAAAGACACTTAATATGAAGAAAGAACTACTAAGAGAAATAAAGATCAGGCAAATAAAATACTTTGGACACATTAAAAGACATGACACCTTATTGAAGACCTTACTTGAGGGTAAAGTCAAAGGGAAGCGAACAAGAGGTAGGCAGAGATACAAGTGGGAGAGTAACATTACACGATGGACAGGTTACAGTCTAGCAGAGTGCACCACCAAGACAAGAGACAGGAGATGTTGGAGATACGTTGCAGCCAACCTTCGTTGCGGAGACGACACTTAATGATGATGATGATGTCTCGGTGTGAATAGTGCATCTTCATCGCTTCCCCTCTTCTGAAGCCAAACTGAGAGGGACTCAGTTGTGGTTCTGCAATGTATCGCATTTTCTGTTCTATTATTTTTGCGTAGACTTTACCTGTGTGACTTAATACGGAGATGCCTTTATATATTTCACACTCTCTTTTACTACCTTTGTTTTTCCATAGTTGTAAATTACTGATTTTTGCCAGTCGTCTGGTACTTTTCTTTCTGATCAGGCTATTGGGAATAATCTGGCTAACCACGGGATCCCTGTGTTTCTACACGCTTTTATTTCTTCGCTTAGTATACTGTCCACTCGTGGTGATTTTCTTCTTCTTCTTCTGTTTTCGTTCACTTGAAACATGTCTATATCTGTACTTCTGTCTCTTTACTAAAACTCAGTCTTTTGTAGTTCATACAGTGGCCCATAGAGTTCTGATTCCAGTGTTGTTTCCTCTGGCCAATATGTCTGCCTTTGTTTGGCCAGTAGTTCTATTCCCTTGCCTCCTGGCTCCTCGGGGAAATTGGGGCCCGTTGAGGTATAGGGCCGGCACCGCCTGAAAATCCGCCACATGGCAAGCACCATAACTATTATTAGATATTGACGTGCTTCCATTGTGTTTTGTGAGTGACATCCTGATTAATTGTGTGCCGTTTGGCTAGTTGCCTCCATCTTCAGCACATTGCTTACTTGGGCAGGACTGTAGTCCTGCACGGGTGGAACTGCCCGACAAGTCTTAGTTTCCAGCCCCTGATGCCTGAACTAAGCCCCCATCACCACTTCACCGTGCTGGCCTCGATGAGGTCGTGGTGATTTATTACTTGTGCTATGTTTAAGGCTTCTTATATTTCTTGATTTAGTATATCTGGTTCTGTGGTTTCTAGATCTTTTTGAACATTTGTGGGTCTATATTCTGTTGTCATTGTTGGGTTCTATAATTCCTGGATGTATTCTTTCCATCTTGCTTTCCTTTTTATGCTGTTGACTAAGGGTTTGCATTTTTGTCATTCAAATTCTGTGTGTGCATTGAAAATGATGTAGAATCTATGACTTATTTGTTTCATTAAATTGCATTCATTAGTTTCCATTTTCGCTTAATTGCGATATAAATTAAAAGTCTACTTGTCACATCACATCTCACATGCAAAAATATGGGTGTTTACAATCAATTATATGACGCATTTACACATAATTTATATATCATACATTTGGCATTTAAGCGTGAAATTATTTCTGTACTTTCGATTGTATCCGTGTGTAGTATCTGAAGTGGTAAAACTTCAGAACGCGTAAAACGTTGGCTGTGTTGGTATATGCGACTTTATCATAATTTCGTCCCGTTTAATCATGTTAGCATTTTGTTCCGTAGAAACCTGGTTATGATCCTTGTAGAGTACCACTTCATATTTCGAGACACAATAATTAGTATACAGACAACGATCAAATGATTTCATTGGTGCATGAAAACTGGACATGATGCACAAATATAAAGTATACATTTGTTGGGTTGAACTAAAAAATAACATCGTATGCAAAAAATGACATTAATACGTTAGACTACGATAATTACATTTGTTTGAGAGCGAAGCTAGTGAAACACGCTGTAAGGAATGCAAGATCGATAAAACTATTTGAACAGTTAAATTAAATCCCATCGAGGTAATCTCCTTGACCTAGAGATAAGGCTTAAGTATTGCACGTTGGAGCCAGCTGCTAAAAAAAATAAGACTGGACACGCCCACCATTCTACGCTCGTCTTTTTCTTATTTTTCTATGACCAATGGCCTGTCTCAGACTTCACCTTTTCATGAATAAAACGTGACGTCTGTTGGAGATCATGTTTTACATTCCGGACATTCCGGAGTTTGTATTATAGTGTGGTATCTTGCAACCATAGGTGACTGACTTGAGTATACCAACAGAGTGGACAGTTTAGAGGACATACTCTTCGGTACAAGCAGCCTGCTTCACATATGAAATTTGTTGCATTTCTTCTCCCGGGATCAATTTTCTATGCTCATTAGTCTATACATATATGCGTGTGTCCTCCATGAATGAAGACGTCAGCAGAAGGTTATCACAGTTCCACACAACATTATTTCTAGGTTTATCTCTTATGTCAGATTTGAATCCCTATGTCGTCAAATAGTAGGCCTATATTTGTCTGCAGAATGTGTTCTGGAGACTGGGGGAGGGTGCATTTTGACATTCGTATTGGTCTTTTCGAACACACTTTAATTAGTGGAGATGTGTTTGTAGACTACAGCTTCCCTGTGCGGAGTATGTACATTATATTTTTCTATGGTCTGTTCGCCTTTAATACATGGTCTTATGAAAGGTTGCCGTCTGTTCGATGACTAAATGCATGTTTCTATTTTATTTGTATGTGTGATTTTGTCCCTTATATTCTGCAATGTAATTTTTCATCTCTTCGTGCTGTGTCAGTCTGCAATCTTTTCATTTGGAGTATGTGAGATGTTGAATTTATCATACACTCGAGCAAATCCACGTAAACAGCAAATAAAGACACCCATATGTGTGTAAGAAAAGACTAAAAGATGATGAGGGTGATGATGGATAATAACTGATAATGATGATAAGGGTGATAGTGATAATGATGATGATATTTGTGATGGCGATGATAATGATGTTGATAAAATACTCCTTTTAGTTGTGAGCAGGTAGTCAGTGACAGCCTATTGTCTTCCTGATAAAAAAAAGAGGTTCTCAGACGAGTAACAGAGGCGACACACTGACTTGTATCAGGTTTGTTGTCTCAAATAAATAATTGTATTAGCGGTTTATGAATGCATATTAAACGCCAATCAAGGTTTTCCATTATAAAAATATCATTACTGGACATTTCAAGTATATTAGGTTCAGGTGTGTGTAATATGTAAACAAAAATAATTGAAAAAGTTGTATGCCCTATATTAATGTTTCTACGGGAATGGTACCTTTTTCTCTATAATATGATTTTTGTGGGGAAAGGAGTGTATTTAAAAAAAAAATTAATGTAGAAATAAACTAACGTGGTATCGATACGGAATATTTCATCTTAGAAAACTAACTATGCATTTCTGTTTGAACACCTCAAACCCCCACACCCTTATCTATGGTCCTGCGAACAGGATGCACTACAGATTTCTAATTGAAAACTGTTATCTTCTGAGGGGAGGGGACATATGTCCCACGTTGAGAATAAACATTATAATTATCTTTATTAACTTTTTAAAACGACTGGAGTGATAATTGTTGTTCTGTAATTCCACAATTTGTTTTGGTGCCCATTTCGATAGATGGCCTAGCTTTAAGTCGTATTTGGCGTATAAAAGTCCAACTTCGATGGGAATCGTGCCCTGAATTACGACATTAGGAAGTCAGTGCCCCAAACTTTATTTGCTTTATGTGCACCATTCTATGTTCCTCAAATATTTTTAAATATGCAAAAATATCCGAATTTTTACTTTCTGCACATTCATTCGAATTTTCCTTAGAATATTATAACGAAGGATATAAAAAAGGCCCAACTAAAACGAGTATAAATTAATTCAAGCAATATGTATGGTATGTTTAAATTAATTCAAGCGATATGAATGTTTTTTTTTAAAAATTAATTCAAGCGATATGAATGGTATGTTTAAATTAATTCAAGCAATAGGCCCCTATGTATGGTATGTTTATACACTCTGCTTTTCGTGCCATTCTCAAAATTAAAGATTACTCTTATTTAAATTGAATGGCCCTTGATAAAGGACTAAATTGGAGTGATGCAGAATCTGCTCTCCGGTGCCAGATTAAGAAGGGAGTTTCAATTGATGATGATAAGTGTTTTGATCAAATTAATAATTTAAAACATATTGGTGGAAAAATATACACATTGAAAAAAAGCGAAACAAAACTGGATGAATACACAGTGGGGCTCCATTTACAACAACATGTCAGAGGTATTAGCAAAACAACTTTTGAAACTTTACAGAAAAATTCGCAGCAAAAAAAAAGTCACACAGTTATACTATAGAAGGAAAAAATGGGAAATACAGAATATAGATGAAGATATTTGGAAGAGATGGTAAGAATAATGTAGACAATTATATAGTCATGTAAATGTACGAAATAATGAAATACTTAGCTAAATAACAGTCGGTAGGAGACAGCGACATATTAAGAGATGAAGGAAGTGGAAGAAGCGGTTCGTCCACTGAATAAAAAAAAAATTCGTAGGAACTGACAAAACTCTACGGCAAAGCACAGCGTCGGGTTTATAATTTACCCAGAAAGGTATACATTAAAATGCATAGTCGATACAAATTACATGTCAGAAAGAATTATAGCAGTTGTGACAGTAAACGGTGTAAATGCAAGCTGTATCCAAGCGTGTGCACCATGTGATGCATTCAATGAAAATGAATATTAAAATTTCTTTGACAACTTAAATGACACGGTAAACATTGTTAACAGCGCATATAATGTCATCATAGGTGACTTAAACGCACACTAATGAAATAACAGAGAAGGAATAAAAAGAATATCTAGGACCATTTTGGTGATAGGATCAACAAGAAAAACGACAATGGATATCGACTGTTAAAAACATGCAACCAATACAGCTTATACGTAACAAACACCTTCAAGCACAGATAATCCTAGAGATACGTTTGGTACAAATAGAACGATCATAATTTCAAAAGTCAAACAGACTTTACACTAGCAAAAATAAATAATAGACGTATTATCAGAGATGCAAGAGCAGTACCTAATATGTGCACAGACACCTACCCCACAGCTGTCAAATCCGTCAAAATAAAGAGGAAGAACAACAACAAGGAACGCATCAAAAAAGCTAGAGCCAACATCTAAATGAAACTAATAAAACTTTTCGATACTAATATACTTCAACAATGTAAACAAAGAATATTAGAACTTGAAAAGCTACCAATAACGACTAAGCCAATCGAAGAAGAATGGGAAATATTCACCATGGTAACTCCATGGAGGAACGAGGACGTCAAATGTGACATCAAAATTAAGGGGGAAAAATCCATGAAATGGGCTGCAAGCAAAGTCCAAAATTATATTGAGTATAGGTCAGTTAATAAATAACAAAGAAAACGGTTAAAGATACCAAAACCAAAGCTTGGAAAGAATATAGCAAATCATTAAATACAGACTACAAACAAGTACTCAAGAAATTATGCACGAAAATTGAGAATACGAGTAATACGGGTGGTAAATATGATCTATCCGAAATAATAAACAATGAAAATGGACAGAAAATTAATGACCCAAAAAGAGTCATGGAAAGATATTAATATTTTTTAAAATAATTTTTAACAATGGTGTAGCGTGACTTTTTTAGTGGGGACGCCGAGAGACCTTTTAATTAGTAGGTCAGTAGCTTCCCCTTCCACCCCCCCCCCCAATTGTTTGTTTTGGTCACACCAGAAACACATTTTTACTTCACTATATACAATAGTAGCTAGTGTTTTTTTCCAGTCACGAGTGAGGTCATTGCTATTTTTTGTTATGCGACTCAAAGTATATAAATAGTGCCAAATCGAGAACCCAACAATAATAACAAAAAAAAACGTCACCGATCGCTTATCGATTCGCGCACATTTTTATAAGTCTGTCGCGAAGAGAAAAATACTTTCCAGCTGCAATCTATTGCAGTAAATATATGCTGGTTCACACGGTCACATTCTTCTCAAGTCTTTGTTTGTTGATGTTTCCAGAGTGGCACCTCTATGACTCCTGAAAGGTTACGGATTTGATGATTTTTCTTCTCCATGGCCAGCATACTCTCTTGTTGAAAAAGTGCAAAATTTCATTACCTTGTTTCACTCTTTACCTGTTGGATTTCAATTTTGCGTAATGAGTACATATTTAGGAAAAGTACCTTAGCACACTTAATACTGAGGGATGCTATCACTGTGAAACTGAATCACGGCGATCACAGACCCCAGTTCGACACCTAATGATCAACGTTATTATATAGATTTCCGGACATCTAAGAAAAATAGATATTTTGTTCCTATTCGCAAAACAAATAATATCCAACAATTTACTTTAGTTCAGTTATTTATATGACAATATGACCGCGCTTACTTCGTTTACTCTTTGACTCATCTAGACGTTGGTGTAAAGGTGGTGATTGTATCCGGCTACTTTAAAGTACGACATAACCGACATACCCGATGACGCATTCTAATACTGGGGAGATCAAATCTCATAGCAAAGATGGGTGTATCGGGTGTCCCTCGTACATCTCAGTACCACCCTCATTGCTTCATTTTGGACTTTTTCCAGTCTATCGACTTGTGTCTGTGAGTGTTAGTAGGCCAAGGTTATAATCTGTCATATGGCATCATCACTTGCAAAACGAAACAGTACCCATTGTTGCATGTCAAAGGTCGCCATTACCTTGAGAAAACTAATCCGTATTTTAGTCATCTGAATCATATTTTTGGTGTGTTTGTTGAATGAGAGACTTCTATCAAAGATTATCCCAAGACAAATTGTTTTACTAGCCAACAGTGGCATAGCGTGACTTTTTAGAGTGAATACGCCGAGAGGTCTTTTTATTAGTAGGTCGGTAGCTACACCAGAAACACATTTTTTACTTCCCTATATACATTAGTAACTAGTTTGCTATTTGTTTTAAAGCATACCTTATATAATATTGTAATGCAGCTCCAGGCGTCTGTGCTTCTTGTCTTCAAAAATGTTCAGTACCCTCTAAATAAATGTGGATTCTAATGAAAGGATAATTAATAGTTTCTTCACTATCGCCAAGGAATTTAAACATGATAGACTCTTCTTCTTCTGCGTTCGTTCTCAAACTCCTGCAGATTAGCAGGATGTAGTCAGGAGAACGGAATGCGTTGCGTAATGGTTTACAACATTGCTGCAATATCTGCGCCTTTCGGCCTGACACCATCCGACTTCAGCATGGCTTTGGGTCACTGACCCTATATGGGATCGGACAGCCAACTCCATCCCATAACCTCCTTAGTCGCCTCTTACGATATGCATGGAAGGTAAACAGTGTTGCTATTCTGTGCTCCCATCTCGAACCCCGGCAACATATGGTCGTTATTAATTGATGGAAGCAATGATATTACTACAACTAAGCTACTTGGTATATCAATAAGATATATATTTCCGTGAAAAGAAAACAGTTTAGTGTTACTTTTTCAGACTTAGTAGAACTGTAACGCTTAAGCCATAATCAATGCTGTAAACCAGAAGTCTGGAACCTTTTTGTCTGAGAGAGCCACATATTACACCACATATTTTGAAAGGAAATTCTGTGAGAGCCATACATTATGTTTTTTTTTTAAACTAAAAATTCAAGTAAATGTGTACATTTTGTGTAATTTCAACACTAAAAGTACAATAATTATGTCTCTTAATTCTTTTTAATAACATTGTTATGCTGTTGGTAATCAATAATGAGTATTTCTTACCATTAGTGCGCCTTCTGATGCTGAACTGAAATAGACTTTAGCTCATTTGTAGAATGAAATATTGATATGCAATTAATATGTAGATCAAAGGAGTCTAAAGAAATGTTTTTTTTTATAATCGAACATTTGTCTGCGAGTCAGATGCAGCCAAATATAGAGCCATATCTGACTTGCTAGCCATGGTTCCCGACCCATTCACTAAACGAATGTTTGAATAATAATGGACTTGAGTTGCAAAGACTAGTACTAGGCAATGATAACGTATCTTTTATGACAAGTGTAAACAATGCAGTGTGCACAAAATTAAAGTATGAAATTCCTCATCTCATCCTAGTTAGATGTGTGTGCCATTCTCTTCAACTAGCTGTGTCACATGCTACAGCCGAGTGCCCTCCCAGGAGTCTAGAATTCATGATTAGAGAAACATACAACTGGTTTCTCTCAATCATCATTTCGTCAAGTAAAGTACAGTGAGATTTTTACATTAATAAATGATGGGCAACCCCCGCATAAGTTTATTCAACCAAGTCAAACACGATGGATGTCTATTGAATCTGCGATTGTCAGAATATTGCAGCAGTGTATTGAGCTCAGAACTCATATTAATATAACAAGAATGCGCGAGCGCTGTTATACTGAAGAACTTCTATATTCTATGTTTTGCGACATCAAAAAACTATGTTTTTCTCATATTTCTCAAGCATATTCTTGAAGAAGTTCAAAGCGTGAATAAAAAGTTTGAAGCAGAAATACAAGACCTAACAAAACTACTCAACGATCTTGTCCATCTCATTGATTCTATCAGTTCAAAGACTGTTATTCCTGGAAAAAAAACATTATACAGACTGATACTATTGAAGATTATTTAGACCCTAATCAATATCTGGGTTATGAGTTTGAAAAATAAATAACAATCTACAAATTGAATGAGAAAGACCGCCGAAGACGTATGTGTTGGGCCATTGGCCCAAATAAAACGGCAACACAACGCATTTCCATTATCTGGACTACATCCAACTGGAAATCTTGTAGGACCATTGTCCTGTTACAAGAAAAATCCAGTGGGAATTTGAGAATGAACGCTGAAGAAGAAGAAGAAGAATGAGAAAGAAATTCGTGGCAGATGTGTACAGTTTGTAGTGGAATTATTAACACAGCTACGTTTACGCCAAATAAAGTTCACATATTTCAGACCATGTCATGTTTTAGTGGAAGTGAATGTCTACAGCCAATTAAACCTTGTATATTAGATCATGCTAAAATGTTTATTGATGGCGCAGATAATCACACACGCATATATTTCGAGTGGAGAAAACTTCACCATATGAGTAGACACACAACAACGACAGGATTGTAATGTGGGCAGAAATAGCTTTATACAGGGATGCAACTTGTGAAAATCCTTTCATCTTGAAAATTTAGTATTAACTGTGCTTGCTTTACCTCATTCCAATGCTGACGTAGAATGTGTTTTTAGTCAGGTGGGAGTTAAATCAATAAAGCGCCATGCCGACTGGCGTAGGCGATCATATTTCTCCACGACTCTCTGTCTCTTGTGTTGTCAATAAGCTCGGTTGGTGAGCTTCTACCGTGCCACTACAAGCCCATATAATAACTTTTCTCGTTGTCGTCCCCTATCTCTTCTCCCCTTTATCTTTCCAGTGGTTATTAAGTGTTCAAGCTGTGTTCTTCTCAGAACATGCCCTAGAAACCTTGACTGCCCCTAATGTTTGATATGATTGATCTTTTTACGCCAGCATCAATGAGAACCTCTGCATTACTTTTCTTGGCTGTTCATGGTATTTTCATCACTTTTCTCAGAAACCACATTTCTGTAGCCTCTAATTAGCTTTGAATTTTCTTGTTTACAGTCCATGCTTCACATCCATAAAAAAAGAATTGGTTCGATATAACATCTCAGCACTCGAATTCGGGTCTGCATTGAAGGTGGGAGTTACAAAATAAAAAATTCAAAATAGACTGAGCATCACGAGTTTGAAAGCTGTTTTGACTATTAAATATGGAATGAAAAGATATGGCAAAAAGCTGTTTTTAGTCTTCTTCTTCTTCTTTCATTCACTTGAAACATATGCATATCTTTATCTATAATTCTATCTCCTGAATAAAACTCACTGTCTTTTGAATTTCACATAATGGCCCATATAGCTTTAATTCCAGAGTTGTTTCCTCTGGCCAATATGCCTGCCTCAAGTTTTCATACTCAGAATACACTCTTGAAGTATATGTTTGGCACTCTGTGCTGCCTGTCCACATGTACACACGGCCGTGTTGCCAATCTGTAATTTTGTGTACATGTGACTGCGGAGTCGGTTGTGTCCTGTTCTGAGGCATAGAATTACAACTTGTTCTGATATGTTCATAATGTGATAAAAATTATTGAGAACATCCCGTACAGGTATTGAAGTATCTCCAGTAACAACAAACATATAACATCCGTATTAGCTATATGTTATATGTTTCGGGTATAATGTTCGTTGTTGTTGTATAGTCCTTGTCTCGATTGGTCCGTTCATGGTGACTTGAGTGCACAGTTTGAATGTCTTGACAAAATCGCATCTTTTATGGAGATGCGGTTAGTCAAGTACGGAAAAAACCCGTGTACGAGAGTTGCTAGGATATTTGGTGCCGTTGAACTGACTGGTTCAATTCTCGGTAGTCTCAAGGTTTTTTAATTTATCCTCTGGCTTCCTTCTTAAATTTATTTATAATGTGATAGTCATCTTTGTTGGTGTTTGTGGCTTTCTTATTGATTTGATAAACTGTTTTTTTTTCTGATAGTAAGTGATTGGTACATCTGGTTGGTATTCGGCAGCACGTTCCTTAACCAGTTAGTCTGCTTTTACTTTTCCTGGTTTTCCACAGTGAGAGGGTATACACTGCATAGTTACAGTATACTGGTAAGACAGTTCACTAAGAAGTTTTTGTAAGCATGTTAGTTTTCGAGCACGGAGAGCTTGAAGCACTGACTTTGCATCTGTCCGGTATACCACGGGCGGTGTGTGGGTCAGGGTTGGAGTTCAGCAGTTTTTCAGTTGCCACCCTAATTTCCTGGATTTATGTATCATAATTATTGCAGATTTTCCCTGTTGGTGTTCTGATAGTATCTCTAGGCTTGTGTGGATATTCTATATATACACATGCACCTCCATTCCTCGCAGCATTCTGTGCTGACCCATCTGTGTATACTCTGACCCATATGTCTTGTGGATATTCCTTGTCCAGGAAACTGAGGGTCACTGTTCTTCGCTGCACACTGTTCTGTGAGTTCACGTGGGTCTGAATGTATATTGGCATTCCATGCCTTTCACTCCAATGGGTTTATTATGGTACAGACCTTAAGGGGCTGTCAACTTCAGGTAGGTCTGTAAGTTGTCTATGGAGTCGTTTAGCTTGATGGATAAAGATGCTTCGTTTCAGTTGCCCCATTGCTAGATTGTGGAATCTTTCCTTCATTGGATGACTTGCCATACACTGAAATTTTCTGCTTGTATCAGCACCTTTGTGTCTCTGTGTTGGCATTCTTCCCATTTTCTGCATCTCTATTATGGGTGTTGATTTCGTTGCTCCCTGATTATTATTATTATCCTGAGCGCCTGGTTTTGCACATTATGTAGGTATTGTAATGTGGTGTTTGATGCAGGACACCATGCAGATGAACTATATTCCAGGTGTGGTCTTATGCCTTGCTGGTAAACTTTACTGAGTATATACCCACTGGGTCCCTATGTAGTTCCACTTAGTTTTCTCAGGATAACTAACTTCCTCCTAGCTTTTGTTGTTGCTTTGTTTATGTGTTGTTTCAATGTCAGCTTATCATCAAAAGTAACTCCGAGGTATGTGGGTTGTCTTTTAAAAGTTCTCCATCTATCTTGATAACACTGGCTCTTTGTTTTGGTGAGATATAAACAAATCATCCACAAGAGAGACTGATGTTTGAGTGCGGCGTATTTTTATATCTTCTTTTTCAGCGTTCATTCTCAAACTCCCACTGGATCTCTCCTATAGCAGAACAGCGGTCCCACTAGATTTTCAGCAGGATGCATTAAAGAGAATAGAAATGAGCTGTGTTGCTGTTTTATTTGACCCGACACATCCGTCTTCGGCGATAACATTTAATTGCATATTACTATTCCATATTAAATTACATATATTTACATACACATTTTACACTAGCCTGTTTTCTGATCTTCAATAAAGAAACACAAACATATCATCATCAGTGCTCTATATAACGTGTTCATTCTATACACTGTCTTCTCCTTGTCGCCACGTATCTCTTTTATCGAGGATATTTCCACAAGTGAGAAGACATTAGCATTCCAGATAAGTGCCATATTCCATATTCATCTCCAAAACGTCAATCTTGTTAAATGACCGTTATTTAAAATTAGTTGAGGTTTACTACAGCATTATCTAATTCAAAGTCCCGCCATGTCTAGTTTTTGTAGCGTTTCTCAATTTCTCTGATCCATCACTAATAATATATGCACTGATAAACTCGTACATAGATGTCCCCTTAAAATTAAATCAGAGCAGGTGCGGGTGGGTTTTGTTGTCTACATTTTTTTCTACGTAAATTGTATTTTTGTCGAACTTATTTTTGGCGCAATGACGTCATGTCAGAAAATCCGTAACCTTTAACGTATAGTCAGTATACCGTCGACCTGTGCTTAGAATTAATTTGGATTTTATTCGTTACGTTTTTTTTTATTATTGTAATGATTTCCGTTGATTATTATGGTACAATACGGGCAGTAGTGCCTACATTATTTAGCGAAATATATTGTTTGTATGTTTGTTTGAGAACCCCAGCAATTGCGAGCGATTAGCTCTTACTTCCAATGTGCAATTGGTTGGGTTTCTGAGCTTTCTTTCATACCCAGGAGACTTCATTGGCATTGCCTGTTGAAGTAGCCTTCTACTCAGAAGGGGTTTATAAATGTATAGATGACATGCTACAAAGCTTCCATAAGAGAACCTCCATATAACAGAATGCCATCTACTAAGGTTTTCTGTTGCATGTGTGGGTTGTCAAGTGGGCCGTTGCGCAACCGCATGCGTAGTGAAATATTTAGTTGGTATTCAGCGGAATCCGAACTACATATTACAATAGTAACATGTTGAAATGTAGCGAAAAAACGAAATAGGGGCAGATAAACAGTGTTAGCATAAATATTGATAAAGACGTATTTCACAATCGCTAGGACTGCTGCCGAATGCATCGATATGTGCGTTACGCACTTAGAGCCCCCGCCCCACCTACAGCCCTCTGGGGTGGGGGTTCTTATCAAGAAAAAACTATCCCTCTGTAACCATCCGGACTCTTATCCGCCTTGCTGAACTGGTGCTTACGCTCAACTCTTTTGAATTCGATGGGGACTTTTTAAAAATGAGATCAGTGGTGTTGCTATGGGCATTAAGATTGGACCCAGTTATACGTGTCTTTTTGTGGGGAACACCAGGTTTGGGAGACTTATGAAGGTCATTTTCCATTTCTATTTCATATATATATATATATATATATATATATATATATATATATATATATATATATATATATATATATATATATATATATATATATATATATATATATATACACCAACAGAATACACCACCAATCTCTTGAATGGATACCTACAGACAAAAGAGCAAGAGGTAGACCAGAAGAAACACTCAGAAGAACAATACTTAGAGAAAGTAAAACAACCAATATTCATACTATTCAAGAACTGCAAAGAATAGCTTTGAACAGACAGAATTGGAGAGATCTGACCTCTGCCCTATGCGCTAACTTCAGCGCAAAAGGAAAATTAATGAATGAATGAATATATATATATATAGATGATGGTATAGGTATTACCGACATGCATGCCTGAGACAGAATTGTCTCTCTTCATCAACTTTATCAACAATTTTAACGCTGCTACTCAATTCACATCTAACATCTTTACTATTTGTCAATTTGCTTGACATTATTGTCACTATTCTTCCCCTTACCTTACTTCAACACATCTGTTTACTACAAACCTACTGATGCACTTATTCTCGTCCTCCTGCTTGTTGCAACTCTCTGCCATTCTCCCATCTTTTCTTCGCCTTCGTCGTTTATGTAGTGATGATGATGACTTTCTTGATAAATCTTCTGAGATATTGATTTCTTTCGAAAACGTTCGATCCCTGACAGTGTCCTTTCATCAGTATGGCTTCGTGTCCGCTAGTTATCTCGACTTGATACCTTGACTAATATTCAGTGTACTTTGTCCTCCTCTGATAGAGTTAAACTTGTCCTTACTTTTCATCCCCATAAATCTACTGTCAGTCGAATCTTGTTCAATCATTATTCCCTTCTCCAGTCTGATTCTGAAACTCGTGCCGCTTTCCTGGACTTTCCTTTGGTTGCCTATAGGCGTGACAAAAATCTTAATGACATCTTGGTCCAGTCACCTTAGGTCTCATGTTCCTGCTCAATTTGACACTGTTGCAAACGTGGTCGTTGATACACTTGTCCCTATGTAGTTCAGATCCGCTCTGTCTCATTTCCTAAGGACACGTTCACTATCAATGATGCCTTTACATGTGAATCCCATAATGGCATTTACTTTATCATATGTAAACTATGATAAGAAGTATACTGGTGAAACGGGCTTACGATTTAGTAACAGCTTCTGTAGGCATCTTCTTCCCATAAAATACAGAGAATCTACCTCTGTCACCATTCATTTCAATGGTGATGGTCATCGTGGTGCCCTCGATATCCAGGTCACTGCCCTCAGATCCTACACCACGGATGACAGATCTAGGTACGCTCTTGAAAATCGATTTATTTTTGAGTTTGGTACTCTCAAGACTTTTGGACTTAACTCCAAACATTTATTATTTTAAATTTGTATTGGTGGGATCCTTATTGTATTGCTATCCATGTTGCATTGGGTAATAATTTATTATATCTGTTATAATATTCCGTCTAATTTTCAACAAAACCCGCTTTCATGACATGTTTCCACATACATCATTGTCACCTTGAACTTTGTATTGTTTACTTGTCAATCGTGTATCTATTGCCTCTGTGGCGGTAACATTGTTTTTACTGTTTTCATTGTTTTTCACTGTTTGTTTTATATTATCTTGAGAAAGACCCGAAGGTTCGAAACGTTGAAAATGTCTTGTGTATTATAATTTGTATGTTTTATTGTTTACACCTCATAGTCTAGTAGTTTTAGTGACATTCTGTCGTGTTAAAGTGAAACTTGCCAAAACATGTATTTTACGAAAGAAATATTATAATTTCTGCGTAGATGTTGAGCAGGTATGAGGAGAGTGTGCATCCCTGCCTTACTCCGCTCTGTACCTCAAATCACTATGAGAGTTCGCTAACTTACTGCTGCAACTGTTTTTACATACAAATACAATTGCTTGAATTTGAAAGTCTTTCTAAAATATGTGAGCAAATATAGTTTTTCTGCTAAAATGATATTTTATGATTTGGTGGAGGGGAATTGTTGACATTGTTAAGTAGAGGTGTCCCTGTATTGGCAGTTGTTGACAGAGGATGGGATCAACAGAACAAGATAACCGATACAGGACATATCGGAAATTCCTGTGGAAAAACAGAACAACAAAACAGAATACCGATCTGTATAATTTATAGAACTACATCCAATCCATGTTATTAGATCGTTGAAAACAAAACTGAACCAATTAAAAGTTGCGTAGTATCTAAGTTGAGATTACCAGTAGCCATTTTCTTTATATTTACAATACAGTACTATACTATACAGGAGATACCTTGCCTTGTTGGTGATATACTAGTATAACTATACAATCAGTTCATAATATGGCAAGGTCGAACGTCCGATACGAAGTGGTAAATACAACATTATAAGTAATAAATGATATAATAATCACAAGCATAATATAATTTATGTAATCGGGTTCGGTTACAATTGTTCAATTGATAAAATTAAAAACCCCCTCCTATGATGGTTTCGAATTGAATTGATTTTGTGTCCTTAATATGAAATCCTGTCACTTCTGAATTATGTTTTTGTCACCTAGCTCCCAACTGAAGAGCAAAATGTTCCAGCTGAACCAGTAGCTATGGCAATGGTTATCCCACCTCCTGGATATTCAGAGTGTGCATCGCTAGAACAGCAAGATGGTAAGCTAGTATTTACATTTTAAAATACAGATTAATTTAATAAATAATAGGATTGTCTGTGAAATGATCAAATATGTTAATCTAAAAATAGATGATTATTGAAATTAATGGAAAGTTTTTGTCGTAGGTAGTGACTGTACGCAGTACTCCTATATATGTATGTAATGAAGGCTGTAGTAAGTACATCAGTGGCTTGAGTAGGGCGTATCATGTATGGCGTATGCTAATATTAATATTATTAATAATATTGATTTTAATACAGCTGATTAAAAGCGAAATGTCAGAATGGCCATTACACTGTCATTAGTTAGACCCTACCATTATAGATAATAGTCAACAGGCCTACTAAAAATTTTAGATTCAGTTATGTTTGTTTGTTTTGCGTTCGCTCCATTGTAACCATCACGGATATCCGTAGATTCAGTTATAAAATAATAATAGCATTTCCCATCAATTGTTCCTGTTCTGCTTTTAGGTTTAGTAAAATTTTGTAACAATAGGATAGCAGTTGCCAGTTGGAGGTTACCATCTGAATAGGCCTAATCTAAGATATGCTGATGATACAGTTCTGGGCGCAAGTAAAGTATAAGTCTTCACTGTGACCTTTGTTCTACTTTTGAAGGATTTCCTAACCTTTGTTGTGTGATTTGGCAAGCTTAAGGTTAAGTACCTGAGTACTGTTAGGATTAGAAATAATATTTCTAATGTGTGCGAGCACTTCGCTCCGTGTGTAGCAGGTAGAAATTATGATCCCTAATAAAAATCACAGGAAATTTTTTTAAATGTATAAATTGGAAAAGAAACAGATTATGCATAAGTTCGTCTGTGTCTAGAGTTGAACTGTGTGATTGTCGGATGTGATGTCACAGCAGCCATTATTTTGATTGGTGTTATACGGGAATCCATGACGTTGGATAGTTAAAATTGTCAACAGTGTGCTATTTATAGCACAGTGAAGAACTAATCTGTACTTTTGCCGGCTTAACTTCACTACGGCCAAGCAGCTTCTCTCTTTTTCTTCCTCTCTCTCTTTTCCCCATGAACTCTCTTGTGGTAATTAATGCTCATATTCATATGCTCCTTTTATTCATCAGCAGGAAAGTCTATACAATAATAATTAAAATAATAGATGGAAAACTGATATTTCTAAAAAATATACTCTATGCTTATATATTTAATAAAATTGTCAAACATTCACAGAAAAGATGAATTATAGTGGCATGTTACAGTATGTCTGGCTCAATGTTGTAAGAGTCTGGCTCTGTGGCAGATTGGTACAGATCGTGTCTGTGATGGCGAACGTAACGAGTTTGATTCCTGCCACAGGCAATTGTGCATCTGGACCATTCAGAAATTTATGGCGAGTTGCAGAACATAATTATATTGCCTAGAAAATCACTACAGCCAAAAAATGCTGGGTTAATGGCTACATCCTAAATTGTATACACTACCAATTAATGTAGCACAAAATAGTGCAATAAAGAGAGTAACAATAAAGTATGCGCCATGAATGGGATTATTATTTCATAAGTTTTCATAAGTGAAATAACACAAGAGACAACAACTGTATTGTTATTGTTTCAGATGAAGTAGATCTATACCAAAATGTAATTAGTATTGTGCCTGTTCTTTATTATCATTACTTTCATTATCTAATTATTATTGGTAGTAATTTTTATTTTTGATAACATATTCCTACTTTATTAATTTAAGATTTACCAGCAGTGAATAATGGTAAAATGAATATCAATTTATAGTTTTCTCCACAATCTTTCAATGGTAAAAGTATAATTTTGTTTAAGGATTATATCACTATCAGACATCACTGGTGTCAGTTGAAATGTAGTTTAGTATATTACATAAAGTCGTTGCAAGTAAGGGCTGCATTATACGTTTAACATTCAATAGTGTATTGTTTAGGTTTTTTACTTTCTTCATCTTATAGTCCAGGCCATGCATCATTTGGTTATTGTATCTGTCCGCAGCCTTCTTTCTTATGTACTGCCAATCATTTTCGATACCAAAGTTCCCTCCTGCCATAATGCTAAGCTGCCCAACATGTTTTTTCTTTGTCTTTCCCTATGCCTCTCATACTTCAACTTGCCTTGTAATGATATGCTCTATCTTTCCTTTTCTTATGATGAGTTTTAAAAATATGGACTGTCTTCTGATTTGAGTGAGCAGATCTCTATTTTTTTAAATAAACTTCTTTCCAGAAATCTTTAATACACTATTTATCTATTGCTTTCATTCTAAAACTCCTGAATATTAGAAGAATATAGTCCAGAAAACAGAATGTATTGTGTCATGGTTTACAGCTTGGCTGTGATAGCTGGCACATCCAACTTAGCATGGCTTCTGGGTCACTTCGACCCTCTGTGATGGGACAGTTGGGATAGGATGCACTAGTTTGAGAATGAACACAGAACAAAAATTAATTTTTACATGCAAATCTCTTTTATAATATCAATACAGGATCTTAGTTACTGCTTCTCTTGGAATGGTCATAAATATCTATTGTTACTTATTGTAGAATTGAATCTACACCCTGCCAAAGATGGATGTGTTGGGCCATTGGTGCAAATAAAACGGCATACAACACATTTGCATTCTCTGGACTATATCCTGCTGGAAATCTAGTAGGACCATGGTCCTACTACAAGGGAGATCCGAGAATGAATGCTGAAGAAGAAGAATCTACATGACGCTTGAAGAATATTTTGGTTTCCCCTTATTGTCATAGCCCTTATAGTCGAAACCCGATAATTAAGTTTCATATAGCAGTATAAGTTTTATAGAAATACTGACAAGTTCTTTCTGATGTCATTGGCATGTTTTTGTGTGTGAATAATTCTTCATTTTGTAGGCAGGTAATAAACTATTACATGCATTTCTTAGGTGTTTAAATATTTGCCCTTTGTGTGAACACAGCACACAGAAGTTTTTATGGAAGTAGTCCTTCATTGTGAACAAATCTTAGCCATATAAATTTCATGTAAAGTGAAATAAATACTGATAATGATAAACCATTATGTAATTTTACACCAAAACATATTACTTGATAATTGTTATATTTCAGGTTAAATTGTTACGTCTGTTGAGATATGCTTGATAATGATTCCCCTTGTGATTATCAGTTTCATAACAGTGATTAAGCACTTTATTAAACAGCACATATTGCTTGTTATGATAACTTATCAGATATAGTGTCACACTATCCATTTTATCTCTTTTTTTTAATGAATGTTTTGTGCTCTGCATTTTTTTCATAACAAAGTTTAGTTACTAGTTATCTAGCTAGCATTAATCCTTCAGAGTTTCTTTTAAAACTTTTGCTAGTTAACGGTAGCCTAAATAGTTGGGAGAGTGGAATGCATTTCATATTTTACAATTTGACTGAGACCTCTGTGCCTTTACTACCTGACATATCTTGACTTCAGCTGGGCTTTTTTTCCTCACTTTGACACATTGAATTGGACAGCCAACTCCACCTTCAAAACCTTCTTGCTTTTTAGGGGTTCATGCACACCATGCATGGTCAGTCTATCTCTATTCGCTAAACCCTTTGTTGCCTTTCAGTGTCAGGGATCAATCATATTGTTGCTATTCTTTGCTATCCTTTTGGGTCATAACACAATACAGCTGATAGCATTATTTATTTTCATAGCTGTGTTAGATTTAGCCTCTGTTGTCGATATCCAATTGCTGCTGTGTAGATCTACTCTTTGGCAGCTCTGTGGCCGAGGGGTTAGTTTTGCAATTTTTCCAACTCATTTGAACTAGTTCCAGGTTCATCATAGTGAGCATTGGTTATGTTACTCAGAATATTAATGGAGTATAAACATTGCAACAATAAGTTTAAAAAAGTTTTAAACAATGTTTTTATACATGCTATTCTTCAGTTATAGTGCCTGTATGTTGCAGAGGTCTTATAAGGGATTCAAGAATAGCAACACATATCTGTCATAAGTGGCAGCTAAAGAGTTTTTGAAGTTATGGTGGGCTGTTCCATCCCATAGAGGGTGAAAGTGATCAAGAAACCATGCTGAAGTTTGATGAGTCGGTTAAAAGGTGCAGATATCACAGCAAGCTGTAAACCATGACTATATGTTCAGTTCTCTGGACTACATCATGTTGATCTGCAGGAATTTGAGAACAAACCCAGAAGAAGAAGCTTCAATTATATATTTTTCAATAGCAATAGAAGTAGAAAGTCACAGAATACAGTTATCTTTGTCTATTTTTTTTTAAACCTTTAGTAAGTCAGATTAACCTGTAGCAACCTAGAGAAAAATAATGTAGACTACCTCTGGAACATGCCCATGTTTTATGGCTTCTGGTTTTTCTGTTGTTTTTTTTTAAAGCTGCTACAGGTTAAAATAACAATCATTACACAGCAACAGAACTCTTTTGAAAAGTTATGAAATTTTTGGTGGATGTTTTTATAGGTTTTATTAATACATTTTGCACATTTAAATAAAGAATTGCATACTGCAATTATGTGTGTAATTTTATTTTGTATGTGTCATACAAGAGGTTTGAGGAAGTGGTGAAGATGTTTTTGTTATTAGAGATTTTAAAATAATTTTTGCACATTTAAATAAGAAAAATTGTATACTGCAATTATGTGTGTAATTTTATTTTGTATGTGTCATACAAGAGGTTTGAGGAAGTGGTGAAGATGTTTTTTGTTATTAGAGATTTTAAAATAATTTTTGCACATTTAAATAAGAAAAATTGTATACTGCAAATATGTGTGTAATTTTTTTTAAATGTGTCATAAGAGGAAGTTGTGAAGATGTGTTTTTAAAAATAAATCCACAAAAATGAACAAACATAAATGGCGTACCAATTACTTGTGCAGCTCAGGCGTACATTCAACTTTAAAATTGACATGTGCGTGGTATTTATTGAAGCAGGGTTAATGGTCACAGAGCTACCTGACACGCTAGGCACACATACTGGGTCTGGTGGCACTTATTTTCCCGATTGGAACAGACCACGCAGTCTGGAATAAAAGACCTTCCCATCCGCTGCTCCATCCGTTTAGGATTGATAGCAATGTAGTGTGCTGCCCAATCCTATCTGGTGGATTAGTAGTTCATCTTCCCCTACAAGAAGAAAACCTTGGCTGGCAACCCTCAAGAAGCAGACAAAAAAATCCTCAAGCAGAATATTTCCAACCTTGACTTGGCCAGAATATTTGGCCTTCCATGGGACCAGTGAATTCATGAAGTAAGCTTTCAACAGGTAAACTAACTATTTTGGTTAGTGATCCTAAAATAAAATCTAACTTGGAACGTGTGTAAAGGGTTTCCGCAGTACAAAGTGTTGTGGCTTGAATGCACATAAAAGGGTGTGGGCACTCTTAACATGTGTCAGTTCTGCTACTAGCTGTAAACAATTTTATTGTTTGTTGCTTTCTATTTGCAGTGTTATAATGATTTATTTTGTTTAATGTCCTAACTTATTAAATGTATTTTTTGATATTCTTTATATTGTGTGGACCTCTTGCTGACTACTGAGTTTATGGAGGCTGTCCTGCCTGTGTAGACTTCTGAGTATAGAACATATATATATATATATATATATACACATACATAAGTATTAGATTTGTTTACTGCTTCAATTCCATTATATATATTTCTTTATATTAATAAAAACCACACTTTCTTGCATATTTTGCATTGTACAATTTGCTGCACAAATGGCAAAGCAGAAAAATATTTTGTTTTTTTCGCTTTACTAACTTATTCTGCATAACATTTACAAAGTCTGGTTTTATATTAGGATCACATGCCACATTTCTAGTGCATATCCATAGATGTTAATTGTTAGAGCTTTTTTTGTCCAGTACTTTGTGTTTATCTTATTTATTTATATTCATGGTAACAAGCTATGTTACTGAAATACATGCACAAAGTGAAATTGTTTTGTAAAGGAAAGTTATGGTGGAACAATGTGTATTCTTATCGTAATGCTTACGCTCAATGGAGTTACTTGGATTTCCAATGTTATCATTCTTTTGATTACATTTATGAATCTGACATTGCTGTGTATTGCAGGGCCTGAAAAGGGAAGCAAAGAATAACACTGCAATCTGCCATGCATTTTGTAAGAGACAACTAAAAAGTTTTTTGGGATGGGTTTGGCTGATCCATCTTAGAGGACAAAGTTACCCAAAAGTCATGCGGAGGTAGCTGTGTCAAGCCGAAAGGTGCAGATGTTGCAGTCTAGCTATAAACTATGATACAATGCATTCTTTTCTCTGGACTACATCATGCCAATCAGCATGAGTTAAAAGATGAATGCAGAAGTCAACTATTATTTGTAAATGGAACAGTGTTTAGCCTAAAAATGCATCATGAAATGATTCTTATAAGAGTGAAATAATATCACAGAATAGTCATTCAGGTATTGGCAAATGTAGTTCATTTTTGCCAGCATTAAATAAAACATAAAACTACAGATTGAAACATTTGAGTGTTATAACAAGAGTGAACATATTTGTTTAATAGACGCTCCAACCTATGGCTCAACCAAGCTGCCTAACTATGTTGAGGCCACATCATTGCCTACCTATGAAGAAGCAGAAAGGTCCAAAGTGGAACAAGAAGCTGCAGCAGCTGCAAATTCCAGCACAGCAATGCTCTTGGAGTGTGAGAGTGGCAGGGTAAGAAACAGTTTAGTAAATATCTTTTTAAAGCATCTCGTTCTAGATAAAAACATCAATTGTGGCAACAATACATTGTCCTGGTTTCCACCTTTTGTGTTACCATTACTGGTCCCAGTTTCAGATCTAAAAATTATGGTAACCCTATATACAGGGACTTCTCTAATTTATTATTATGCTTTATTTAAAAAAAATTCTCACTTTGGGGTGTTGCTTAGTGGAGTCATTGAGATGATAATATTGAGATATTTTTTCAAATCTCCTTTTTTCCAACAGGTTGATATTCTTGAAACTTAGAACATGCCATCTGTACTCCAACACATGCCATACTCCGGCAGAATATGTATGCCCATCATAATATAAATATAAAAAATAAATACTTTATTTCACTGTCGGTTACAGATGTACAAAGTATTCGAAATGCGCAGCACTCTCAAATTTCAGAAATACTAGGCCTATCTAACAAAGAAAATTCAGAGTTACTTTCCACATCATATTTGGTGCGCAAGTCACCTACATTGCATATTTCCATCGTAACTACAGCTGTGTACTTGCAAATAATATCCGCCATTGCAAATAAGTTTGTCTCAAAATCCGCAAATTGTTAAAATTTATTGACAAATCAGTCTGGTGTGATATTCTCATGATGTTTGCGTGAAACAGGAAGCCTGAAATGCGCAATGTCATGATTCTAAGTTAACCCCTGGGCAGACTAAAAATGAAATCTCAATCTTAGTGAAATAAGTAAAAAAGCAACTATAGTGACCAATAAAGGTGACATGCTGCAACTGTAGTTGTCAAATGGTTACGTAAATCAAAGCTCTCTTGATAAATGTTGCTTCATTTGAAAGCTCTTCAAGACTGCCATACAGCTTTCTCTGAATGTCTCTCTGTGAGCCAGTGTTCTACTCTCAACTGGTATATTAGTGTGCTGCAATCTTGCAGAGTATCCACAGTCTGTGCTGTCTGTCCACATGAACATAGAAGTAATGGAACAAGTCTTAATCTATTTAAGTCTGTTGTGACCTGTCCTGTTAGAGGAATATGATAATTTGTTCAGCTCTATTGAGGTAATGCTTGTCTTTTGGGTGGTAATCTTTTCTAATAGCTTGGATGAGTCTTCTTTTCCTGGTAGGTTATTTCTTGCTCTTTTTATGCATATTGTGCTGTCTTTTGCTATTATATCTGTCTTTACATTTCCCAGTATGCCACAATGGGATGGTATCCACTGTAGTACAAGTCTCCTTTGAATACTTGCTTTTCGTATGACTTCCTTCAGATCTGTCAGTTTATCGCTGTCAAGATCTTGTAGGAAATTGCATCAGTAAGAAACACCACCTTTTGACATTGGCAACATGTGATTATTGTATATTTTTATCTTCTGTGTGTTTTCAGCTGTCAAGTTCAGATGGACTATCAGAGGTTGCCATTGGTACAGATGGAATGTTCATTTGCACATTCTTGAGTAAGTGTTAAATTTGTTAACAGAAACAAAGAGCAAATACATATTTCCAAAGTGACATGTATATAATGTAGAAGTGTACTTTTTATGTTTTAATTATATATCATCTATCTATGTAGCGTGTCCTTTACAGAACGCTGTCCTCGCTGCCACTCTGTAAGCCTCTCGGTTCTGTGCAAGTTGCCCAGGCTCTTCCAATATCATGTTCAGATGGTCTTCAGCATTTTTAAATATGTTTTTGTTTGTCCATCACAAATGATGTTACATCCATTTGTTAATCCACTTTTGAAAATTTAGCATTATATCTTTGATTATGAGGTTGTAAGTGGCTAATAAGCCCTATTTGGACCGCAAATGTCCTTGGAAGTTCAGGCATAGAATGATCACTGTAGACGGTGTGACATTCTAGCAACTCTCCACTGTTGAACTGTTGCACGTTTTCTCTTTTCACAAGATGCTGCACCTTTTTTTTACTATATCACCATGTAGATCTATTCTGTGCAAGTTCTTCCCATGTATGTGTGGTCTATTTCAAAGGAATTTAGTGAAATATTTAATGCGTTCTTGTTGCGCTTCTTTTAACCACCTTGAAATCTATGTCCTGCAACTCACCATAGAGAAATATCTTTGGCAGGTCATGATTTGGCATATCTACCATATGATTTGCCAAGTGAATTTGTGTCTACATCAGAATAGTGTCAATGTTAGGGATACCAGATCTGTCACAGTGGTATTTGGAATCTTGTCTTACCATTTGATGTTCATAACTATTCTGAAACAATTTATATGAATGTGATTGAGTTTCCCCACATGTCGTCTATGTTTCACCAACATATAACAGCACTGGAGGTACTACTCTTATATATAAACCATGGGTGGGCAACCTTGTTTTAGTCTATGACAAAATTTAGTATTGCTCGGCCTGCCACTGGCAAGTTCTTCCAGCACGGGCTTAAGAACTTTTAAAAAAAACAAATTCTAGATGTGATTGCTTATCAAAGAAAGATGTCATGATTATGGATATAATGGTTTTTATGAAATGTGATTTTTGTGCCAGACTTTGACAAAAGAACTTGAAAATCACAGTATGTGAGATGAAATGCCTCAGTCAGACAGTCGGAATAACACATAGAGATAAAATCCCAAACAACAATGTAAGAAAATGGTGGGTACTGAACTATGCATAAACTTTAGAGAGACAAAAGATAAAATGGTTTGGCCATCTAACAAGATTGAATGCAAGTCAACTTCTGGTGGCAGCTTACAACAGAAGAATGTCTGAATATAGAGCGAAATGCCAACCAAAATACAGGTGGATCTGCAACATCAGATATTTTAAAGAGACACAATCTAAATTTCACTGATGTCTACTAACTGGCAAAGAAAATAAATCTTCGGCTCCTGGTGATGCCTCATGGCACAGAGGGGCTAGAAAAGAAAGAGATTTTTATTTTCCTTAACCTTCACCAAGCCTATATCAACCCCGGCCGCCGAGAAACTTAATGGCCGCGCACGCTTTTGGCGGCCCGGCTCACCCAACGATAATATTGTGAGATTTACACGTACCACAGTCCGTGCACATAGCTGGGGACATGCGCAATCGAAGCCGGTACATCCCCCACTTTCGAAATGATCGTTTTTGAGAATGGCTAGCTATTCGTAAAAGTTTAAGAGCAATTAATCTGACCACATCTGTACACCGGTACGATGCCATGATGATGGATTGGTTTTATAGACCTTTATTTCATCGTATTTCGAATAAAATAACATTGAATTGTGGCTTGAATCATGGATTATTAGGTTATTTAGTTTCACAGCAGTGAATATACAGAATGCTGTGTTGGTTTGGGGACTTGTACGTTTGATATCGAATATTTTGAAGTGGCAGAAAAAATAACTCTACGCCTAAGCTCAAAGAACGATTTTACTGCAAATCTACAAGTTTTATACAGTTCCCCCGGCTATATTTTGATAATTTCGCAGTGAAAGAACATAAATACAACAGATTTGCGTGATTTAGTTTACAGTGTTGCCAAGGAATTCGATATGTAAGGTAAGTTATTTTTTTCCTTTTTATTTGTTATAAAATATATGTTTTTTGTGAAAAACGTCTTTACCACTTTCTCATACGTCTGGTATCACACACACACATACATAAATTACACCAATATATGCATAATTCAATTCTTTATTTATATGTGCAAATATTATTTAAATATCTCTAACAACCAAAAATTATCACGTTTTCAAAACAGTCACCATCAATAACGCCAATTTTCAAAAAAGAATCCGGTGGCAGGGAGATGTTTCATATTTTTTAATCTGGCTTGCTAAAGGTTAAAGACTGTTTCAATCGAAGACTTGCTGATCTGAGACACAATTTTTGTTACCTCATATTCTCATTATCACAGGTGCACACTGTCGCTCTCTTAAGTCTCGTTATGTTCTGAACACATATTCAATTTGTATAATAAAAAATTTGCCAAAAGGTGTGGGAATAACGACACGGTTACTCGCCATGCATGTCATAAGGGGCAACTAAGGAGGTTTTGGGGGTATAAGTTGCCTACCTTATCCCATATAAGGTCATTGACCCAGAAGCCATGCTAAAGTTTGATTTATCAGGCTGAAATGCACAGACATTGGGGCTAAGCTGTAAACCATTGTGCAATGCAATCTGTCTCTGGAATACATCCTTCTATCTGCAGGAGTTTGAGAATGGATGCCAGAGAAGAAGGAAAAACATGGAGGTCAACATTTGAGAGTGATGGCAAAATCAAAAGGAACACTTTAGTTGACATCCAAGTAACCACAGGCAAAAAATGTGCTTCATCCAGACTTAGAAGAAAGATACTAAGAACAAGGAGAGAGCTGAGTGACATGATCAAGTCAGTGTACAGACTCACTACTGGATTAATGTAATGTTGATGTATATAACTTTAATAGTTTGAAAATTAGCAGAGCAGTAATGGACTAATCATGAGATGGATATGATGCAGTCTATCAGAGTGCACCATCAAGACACGTGTCAGAGTATGTTGGAGTTCTGTTGCAGCCAATCTTCAATATGGGGACGTCACTTGGTGATGATGATGATGGGTGGTTACAATGAGGTTGATTTGATTACTGAAGATAACCTTTAACTTAGAAAATTGTTGTTCTCAAAGTTATTATTGTTATTGTATGCTCATTTCAGTTTCTTTCCTGTTCAACTGGCTTGGTTTCCTTTTGTCATTGTGTCTGTCAAATACTGTCGCAGGACGATGCGGTGCACTCTCTGGTCTTGGCCTATCTATTGTCAAGTGGGTGGTCATTGCCAAGGTGAGTAAATTACAAAAATATTTGCACACTATCAGTGCAATAAAAGGTGGGAAAAATGTATATTGCTCACATTTATCAAATTTTTCAGTGACAAAATGTTTGTGTTGTAAATTCATATCAAAATCAGCTGTTCAGACAACACATTTACAACACTGTTTCTGTTGACATAATTTCAGACAATTTTTAAGAATAATCAGTCTATGTAATCAACCTATTTACAAGCATTCTCCTCGTTTTTACTTTTTAATGAAATATCAAGAATATCTTCAGAAATATGACCACTAAATTCTTGATGAGAGTTTCCATTTTATTTAGCCATTTGTAAGGGCTACTGGCCATGAAATTATTTTGGCCTTTTCTGAAAACGTATCTCTCACTTTAAATTTCTATATCTAAGGTTAGACTTTTAGTAACAGTTGGAAGTAGACAATTAATGCTTGCCTGAGAGCAATCCCGTTACTGTTATCACAGTTGATCGGTCAGCGGATGTTACTGACATATTTATTACACAGCAGTTGATTTAATTACCTTGTGCTGAGGTATGGCCAGGGAATTTCTCATGCTAATTCAGTAGGCCTAGTCTCAATACTTTACAGTGTCAAATTTGTTAGCATAGTTGACCAAATAAATGTGCAAAATAACTATGATCTCACCATTTACAATAATGTAGCAATCATCTATAGATAGCTTTAATTTTAGTTGTTCTAATATGATTGCAATTTTACATTTACCATATCTAGATCGTGTAAAAAGATTAATGTTTTGTTAACATGCATGCAACAAATGTGTTCCGTGTAATGATAATTTATCAGTTGCGGTTGGAACTTATTCTGCCAGTAGCCTCGGCAGACAAATGAAGTCTCACATGAAAGTATATCAACAATAATTTAATACTGATGTATTTAAAAAAATGAAATTGTCAAACTCAACGTCCTGTAGTGTTCCATAAACATCATTGGGCTACTTAACATGCAATTGTGGTAGTCAGTGTATTAACGATGTCTCAAGTGCCAAGCTGTATTGATCTTGCTGTTTCTTCTGGTTCATAGAGTGAAAAGTGATTCATCAACATTAGTCATCTTCCATTTTAGAGCGTCTAAATGCCTGTGGGTTGAAGGGCCCAAAAGGAGAGCGCATAATAGCAGCACTGTTTACCTTTGATGCGTACTGTAAAAGATGACTACGCATGTTGTGGGATGGAAGTTGACTGTCCCATCCCATGTATGGTTATAGTGACCCAGAAGTTATGCTGAAGCCGGATGTATATGACAGAAATTTGCAACTAAGCTGTAAACTATGACACGACACATTCCATTATCTATATACTGCTAATCTGCAGGAGTTGGAGAGAATGAACGCATAAGAAGAGAATGTCTAAAAATGTCCTAGAGAGGATACATTCTCTTCACCTCTTCCTCTCCCCCTCAACGATTACTACATCCTTTGTCTTTCTGTAGACTAAAAGATCAAACACAAAATCTCTTCATTCATTTGTTTTGGTGTGAAGCTACAAGCACAATTGTGACTGTTAGTCAATCTGCTTCTGTTTGGTGACTGTGTTAGTCAATCTGCTCCTGTTTGTGACTGTCTTAGTTAATCTGCTTCTATTTGATGACTGTCTTAGTCAATCTGCTTCTATTTTGTGACTGTCTTAGTCAATCTGCTTCTATTTTGTGACTGTCTTAGTCAATCTGCTTCTATTTTGTGACTGTTAGTCAATCTGCTTCTGTTTTGTGACTTTTAGTCAATCTGCTTCTGTTTTGTGACTGTTAGTCAATCTGCTTCTGTTTTGTGACTGTTAGTCAATCTGCTTCTGTTTTGTGACTGTTAGTCAATCTGCTTCTGTTTTGTGACTGTCTTAGTCAATCTGCTTCTATTTTGTGACTGTCTTAGTCAATCTGCTTCTATTTTGTGACTGTCTTAGTCAATCTGCTTCTATTTTGTGACTGTCTTAGTCAATCTACTTCTATTTTGTGACTGTTAGTCAATCTGCTTCTGTTTTGTGACTGTTAGTCAATCTGCTTCTGTTTTGTGACTGTCTTAGTCAATCTGCTTCTATTTTGTGAATGTCTATCCACAGCACAACAACTGGGGCAACAATGTGGCAGATGCTGATTCATGGCTCTGGTGGCTTTTAGTGCTGTGCGGTATGTATATGTTTAGTCCAGTGAGATTGTCATTATGTAGTGCTTATTTTTTCCTAGAGACAAGTAGAAAAACTAGCTCATGTATCTGTCTGTGTATATGTATCATATTGGTTAAGTAAAATGTACCTCTTATGGTGAGAAATGATACTTTCAACCAAAGATGTGAGTCCAATTTGGTTATTTCAGATTTTAATCATCAAAACAATAGTGGTCATGTTTCTGGTAATTTACCCACCACAACCTCTGGAGTGTTGTAGATTTAAGTGTGTGTGTGCGTGCGTGTGTCCCCCACCCGACTAAAGGCATGCCAAAATCGAATGTGTTGGACCTTCTGAGATGCAAATAAGGCAGCTATGCTGTAAACTTGGCAGCATAAGGTACTTCATGCTCCCCAGTGGAAATCACACACTTTTGTGTTGATTATCAGTGAGCGAACACAGAAGAGGAAGGATACATCTTATCTACTACCTTCTGATTGAACCTAGAGCTAGTATATGTGTGTTTGAATTGTGAGACATCCTTAACCATCAACCTAACCTAGCACATATCTTCTGCGTTCATCCTCAAACTCTGCAGATTAGCAAGATATAGTCTAGAGAACAGAATGCAATGTGCCATGGTTTACAGCTTAATTGAGATATCTGCACCGTTCGGTCTGATACATCCAATTTCAGCATGGCTTCTAGGTCACTTTGACCCTCAATGGGATGGGACAGCCAAATTAGCCACATTAGTGTAAGAAAAAAATTAAGATACCTTGTGTCATGTGATGTATTCTCTCCAGAACATTGTCTTCCCACTGAACTCCTTGAACCCTTCTCTGTTTTGGGCCATGTGGCTTGCATTTTCCAACGATGTAAAGTTATCTTTAATGTCGTCTTTCCATCGTCTGCTTTGTCTGCCCTTCCTCCTTCTCCAGGGTGCTCTGCCCTCCATTGAGGTACCTACCAGTGACATTTATGATTAACAAAAATATTTATGTACATGTAACTAACAAGCAGATTTGTACTGCGAGCTAATATTTGTCATGTTTTTCCTCCTTACAGGCTTCCTTCTGTTTGTTCGAGGATCTATCCAGTATGTTAGAGTGAAATACGAGTGGGCTCGTATTAGTGGCCATTTTCACCGTTTTCGCCTGATTTAGGCACTTGGATGCTCTATTGATGACATAAATCTGATGTTACGGCTGTGCTTTATAACAATGTCTGCTATCAGCACCTCTGTTCTCGTTGTTGAATTGTATAGTAAACTTACTCTGAAACACGTCATTCATGATGTCATAGACCAAATTTATGTTATACTTATTTTTATAGCTATAAAATACTGTAGAAAAGAACTGGCCGTATTATCTTCTAGTATGTTGATTTCAGTTTATTATTTTCATCTGGATAAAAATTTATTCTGCTTCTGCACTTTTTGTTTGTTATGCATCAGTGTTCTTTTATATGTAGTTTTAATACATTATTGAATGTAAATAGTTTATTTATATGGTAAACTGTGTTTAGTTATTTTGTTGTAAGTTTTCATGAACTATGAAAACTGCCACAAAAGCAAATTTATGTGGTTTTTTTTTTTTCATTGTTTAATAATGAATTAATTTGAGTTTAATTTCTTGAAGTTATGTTATCTTCAAATGTATTCTGTTGACTGTTTCATTAAGTCTGTGGCCCAGTTTATATTGTTTTAACTGACATTTCCGTCAGATCTGCCTTCTTGGTATTAAATTTTCCTTTGCTTGACTGCTAGGTAAATTCATGTATCTTTTTTGGTCTATTCCATATCCACCTTTCCTGTCAATCATGGGGTACACGATGCGTACCACCCCTGCTGGAAAATCAGTAACTGGTAGAACAGCAGCAAAATTATATGTTGGGTATAAATTAAAAGCACAGGACAAAATGTTTTTGGACAACCTAATGTAACTTTGTACTGGGGTCAAGAAGACACACAAACTCCTCTATCACAGCAAAATGAAGATAGCTGATGAGATTTCTATGAAACCCCTGCTTTTTAAGATGTTTTCTGTTATAAATTCAGAGGAGAAAAAAAAATGTTGATGCTTCTCATATTTGCTTTTTTCATTGTAATTTTCCCCACTTTAAGTCTTTCATATGTGCCTATCACTGCGTTGACTTTTGTATAAAATATATCCAAGGTATTGAGCAAAATAAAATAACCTGTATGAATAGAGTTGAATAAAAAACAGTTCATTCATTCCACTTTAAACGCAGGTGTTTCATATATTTTAGTAAACTTAATGGAGTACAGTGATTCTCAACCATGGTCTCCTTTTGGATTTAAAGAAAGGTGGTCAGCTTTCTTTAGTGCTCAGAAAGCACTATTGAGGGTTCATTGATAAACATGTTACTAAATTCAAATTCTGAGGATGTATTGATAAACAGCTTACTAAATTTGTAGGGTTTATTGTGATAAACAGCTTACTAAATTTTTAGGGTGTATTGTGATAACAGTGTACTAGATTTTTAGGGTTTATTGATAAACATTTAATTTGTGTTCAAAATAACTATCTTATTGCACCCTCCCCCATCCCAATTTCACATTTTTTCCTGTGTTGTGGGGTGGGAGAGGGAGATATAACCCATGTTGAGAACCATTGTTCTGAGTTTTATTACCCACACCATTTCCTTGTTATTTTATATATGTAAATCAATTCCTTAGTTGATTAAAGCAGATATTTTATATATGTAAATCAATTCCTTAGTTGATTAAAGCAGACACATTAAATTACTTCTTATGTAGTTTGTAATGCTTGACTGCAGTGACATAATACAAAACAAATTAAAGTTTCTTATCTTTTTAATCAGTTAGTTTAACTATGCACACACTCTGTGTGTATAACCACACTCAACTTGCTTCTCTGGTCGCTTCATTTCAGCCTATTGCTTCTTTCTTCACAAGATCAGCATGTTATTTTTGTGTACTTTCCTGTTAGCTGGGCACACACATTTTACAAAACAAATTGTAATGTGAAATGAAATATATTGTAATCAAGTGAAGAGAAACATGAGTGCAAAATACAGCAAGGAGAAACAATAAATTAAAAAATAGACATTTATTTGAAGCATACATTGCGGATAAAGGCATTTCATTCCAGTACTGTGCTTTTATTTGTAAGTAATTCACTCAAATTGTGTTTGATAGAAGTTGTTTCATCATCAAGTGACATATTCTTTCCAGAACGTAGTCTTTCCTATGGATCTCTTAAATTCTCCACAGTCTTGAGCAAGTTGTCCTGCATCTTCCAGTGACATGCGCAGGCATTCCTGAATGTCTTTTGTCCAACAGCTTCTTGGGTGACTTTGAAGTTGTCTCAAAATTGACAGAAATGAATTATATCTGAGATTGTGAGCCGAAAAGACTGAAGAAACGAAGAGTGCGTACAAGAAGCGATTGGTAGTGTGTACGTAAGTTGCACTTGCAACGCATTCCACCGCTTGTATAATATATCTTTGGTGAGCCACGTAGTGCAGTAGTTAGCACACTGGCTTCGCATATGAGTGGTCCTGGATTCATTCCCCAGTTGAGGCGGAAATGTTTTTCAGATCGCAATGGCTACCAGGTCGACCCAGCCTCAAATGGGTACCGGATTAATCCGAGAAGTAAAGACTGCGAGGGAGAGGAGATGGCTACCACCCTCATTGGCAGAACCTCTGAAATGTGAGATCGCTAACATCTCACACCCTACGGCATTAATAAATGCTATTGGTTACTTCATAATTAGTCTTCATTCGATGTCCAAGACTGCAGAATGTAATGGAAAGTAGAATTATTTTTAGCCTGTAGAAAAAGTACTGCCTACTGTTCATAGAAGCCTCTTGGTAGCAATATTCACAGAAGCTATTGTTTTGTGAATAAAAATGATGTCATATTTGACATGTAGTATCATCTGAAAGGTTCATGGAAAATGTATGATTTTACAATGATATACAAACACAAATATGGGTGCCTAGTTAACAGGAATGTATCATCTTTTTCAATGACAAGGGCTAAATTTGATATTTAAAATTGTGAATACCTTCATTCCAAATTTTCTTTGTCTTTGACAAGGTTACCTCAGCAAGAAACAATTAAATCTTGTTTTCACTGAAACTATCACTCGGTTGTTGTCAGGACCAGGAAGAGATGAAAATAATAAAACTCTACTGCCTACTAAACATGTGGGAGGTGACTGAGGAGGTGGCAGTGTGGTGAACCCATGATCTCCGCTGTGGTGAAGCATGCGGAAGACCCATGTATGGACTGCTGAGAATGAATCAACCCTTTTATCTAAAATCTCAAGGGAAAAAAAAAGTCCCTGCCCCTAAAAAAACAACTGTCCAGTTCATGCATAGGAAAAAAGAGTGACAAACTCATGCTGACTTTGTGTTCTCTCTTCATCATCTGAAACTTATAGATTTAAAAACTTTGTTGTAATCATAACATTAGTAATCACAAATTGTAACAGAAAACACAACTGTGTGATCACAAAAATACTTTAATACAATTTATATAAGATCATGTTTTGTAAGTTGTGATCTCCTACAACTACAGATGATGTTATTCATTCATCTCAACAGAGTAGCATGATGACTGCTAAATCGCTCTGATAATGTAAGTGTATAGTTCAGTCAAATTCCATTATAACAACTTGGTCCGGACTGACATGTATGTAATAACAGAAATTCACTATAAACGGTACAAACAATAAAGAATAAATATAACTGGGGGCTTTGAAAAGTGTTGTTAAATATGAAAATTTGTTATAAACAGATGTTCTATAAAGGGATTTTACTGTATATGGATAGAATAATAGATGTCTAGCCTGAATCTTAATGACATCAACCATTTTTATGAACAGAACTGAGCTCATTAATTCAACTTTAAATCTAGCACTTACCATTATATTAACTACATGATCAGAATCTAGCCACATCACACCACATATTAACTACGTTATCAGAACCTAGCCACATCACACCACATATTAACTACGTTATCAGAACCTAGCCACATCACCACATATTAACTACATGATCAGAACCTAGCCACATCACACCATATATTAACTACATGATCAGAATCTAGCCACATCACACCACATATTAACTACATGATCAGAACCTAGCCACATCACACCACATATTAACTACATGATCAGAACCTAGCCACACCACATATTAACTACGTTATCAGAACCTAGCCACACCACATATTAACTACGTTATCAGAACCTAGCCACATCATACCATATATTAACTACATGATCAGAATCTAGCCACATCAAACCACATATTAACTACATGATCACAACCTAGCCACATCACACCACATATTAGCTACATGATCAGAATCTAGCCACATCACACCACATATTAACTACGTGATCAGAAAATAGCCACATCACACTCAGCTATCTATACACCATAGTGAAACTTGACTATTACAGCCTGGTTTGTCAGACTGAGATACCTCCTGTAATAATCGGAACAAAGCAATAACCTACAAATAATTGTCAACACCACTGCACGGCTTTGGACGGACAAGATCAGAAGCTGCTGGACAATTGAAGAACTGACGAAGGTCTGGAAAAATCATGCAGAGAACCAAATTTGATGTATGGATTGCACATATGATTTGTTGAATAAAATTCACACATGAACTATGAGACTTGATTGTGTTGTTCCTGGTTGAGGGTTTGCCATTATTTATTTTTTTAGATTTATTGAAACTTATAAATATATTGATTCATATTTCTGACTATTTTTGGTTTTTTAGTCGACATTTCACTTTGGGCAAACCTATAGGTGCTCAGTCTCCAGTAGCCATAAAAAGTTTTTAGTCGACATTGCATTCTGGGCAAAGGTAAATCCTAAATAAAGTAAACAGGTTACTGAAATTACCTAAACATCGATATAAAACAATAGTAAATAACAATAAAACAGAACAAGGACAATTATCAATGTATTGGTACTGGGCAAACTTATAGTTGCTCAGTCTTCAAGAAGAAAAACAAGTTTTTAGTCAACATTGCACTTTGAGCAAACTTATAGGTGCTCAGTCTTTAGTACACATAAAAAGAAATGCTTGCTGACAGTTTCCATGGCTCTGGTTAAAAACTCTCCTTTCTTTGCCCTGCCCTTTCCAATAATAATTTATGTCCCTTAGTATGAGAGAAACAAAATCTTCAGAAATGAAAATGTAGATTTAAACATCAAAATTACACTATTCAAAACGATTATTATGCCAACACTGTGCTACCAATGCCAAACATGGACAACGACAGCACAAGACAAACGTAAACTTTTGACAGCTGAAATGGCATGTTTATGCAGTATCCTATGAATATCGCTAAGAGACAGAGTGAGAAATGAGGACATTAAACAAAGAACCGGCACCACCCCAATCTTGGAATATATTAAGAGTCAAATGGTTTGCACACATCAGTAGACTACCACCAGACATCATACCACAGCAAGTTATGCTACACGGATACAGTGAAGGCAAACCTAGAGGCCGACCACGAAAACGATAGACCACCAAAATAAAAGACGTGACAAATTCCACAATATACTCAGCACACACGAGGGCTATCTCCAGAAATTCTTCTACCCCTGACACAAAGGCAATAAAGGGTTTAGCGAATAGATAGATAGAGGTGTATGAGAGATCAACAGTCTATGGTTACTTTTTAAAAGTTAAATTATTTAGCATCAATGTTGTGAAGCAATTTCTTCTGTGTTCATTTACAAACTCCTTTAGTCTGGATATTGAAATGCATTGTGTCATAGTTTACATCTCTGCTGCAATATCTGCACCTTTCGATCTGAAACATTCAACTTCAGCATGGTTTCTGGATCATTTTGACCTTAAGCGAAGGGACAGCCAACACCATGACAAAAACCTCTCACTTCTTTCGATAATCATGGCAGGTCACAATCTCTGTATTCTTTGCTTCAACTTTTGGGCATAGTTAACACATGTGTGGTATCAAAACATTTTTGTTTATTTTGGAGTTGGATCATTATAGTGTAAAAATATTTCTGTTGCAAATTTGTTTTATATAAAAAAACATTAAAGAATACAGGTGTTAGAATTCTTGTTCTTGCTATTGTGGGATTTAAAAAAAAAAATATCCAGCATGGGAAAGTTGAAGGTAGAGAAGAAGAGTGCAAAAGAAAATATGCATTGATGGATGATATAAATGACTGAACAGAATTAAGATTCTTCACAATTAAACAAGGAACTAAGAACAGGGAGGTAAATTGGGATTTTGTGTTAGAGTGGCACCCCTATGACCTGAGGGGTTATGGGTTTAACTCTTAGTGGACCAGAGACAATAGGGATATAAAGGGAAAACAACAAATATGATGTTTCTTGGTCCACTACGAGTAAATGAAGGATAAAAACTATGCAGAATGTGAGGTATGTTCATCTTTCTTTGAGGTGAGAAGGGTCAGTGCTGTTTATAGTTTACTTTCCACAATTTTATTACCCCCCCCCTTAATTTCTCTTATTTAACATTTGTTAATTCCTGGGTAACTCGCTCGTAGCAGGACAGTCATGCTACTAGTTTCCAGCAGGATGTAGTTTGTGTCATTGTTTTATTCATAACAATAGTCTGACATCCATCTTCGGCAGTGGTGTCTAATGCATTCAGTGTTACCAATTCTGTCAAATGGTGGACATCAGTGGAGTGGTTCTCAATTTTTCTTATTCTTCCTTCCCCCCCCCCCTCCCCCAACAGGTCATGAAGAAAATTTTGAAATTAGGAGGCCACAGACCCATTCAGGAGCGAAACGAAGATAATTGAACAATAAATGCAGTTTATAGTGATAAAATGTAAAAAGTCTTGTGATTTGCAAAATCAGTCAATGATTTATTTGTGTGGGGAATTTGTCCCAGAAGTTGCTCACAGATCAAACAAAAGTTTGAGAACCATTGTATTAAAACCTGCATCAATGATGCTATCCTCTGCTTGAATTCACATTTGTGTGTTGCCGGAGTTGTAAAATAGGGCCAAAAAAATAGCAGCCCTGCCAACTGCCTTCAATATCATGAGTGTTTTGTTTAGAGTTGGCTGCTTCACCCAGTAGGTCAGTTACCTCGCTATATTATGTTGAAGTCAGACATATCAGTGCAAATGGCACAGATATTGTAGACATGCTGTAAACTAAAATACATTTTGCTTTTCAAACTACATCATGCTAATTTGCAGGAGTTTGAGAAGAAAGAATATTTTGTAAAACAGAATTAAACTAGTTTTAAACAGTGGAGAATAAGTCCTCTGACAGAGCCATTTGCTCATTGCATGGCTCATTGCGTGTATTAAATGGAATATCTCTACATCGAAATTCAGCTGTAGTAAAAAGTCATCATGACTGACTTCCGTTGAATTGCATATAGATGAATAATTGTAGATTGCAGCTCTGATTTTTTTTAAAATATGTTTCTATTCGGGTTGATATGTAAAATTGATCTTATTGAAAGCAGCAACTTTCAAATAAAGCATTGTCTGTGAACTGCCACAGAATCTGGCACATAATTTGGATGTATAACTAAGTCCTGAATACCAAAATATTGAAATACTACTACAATAGAAGGGAAAAAAACCAGAGCTAAACAAAGTAGTTTAGTTGTAATGTAGCATTGAATTCACTTCTTTAGTGATGTTACTTCTGTTAGTAATATCCCAGATACAAATGACTTAGTCTTGATATGTTCTTTTACTTGGAGCAATTTCCAACAGAAAATATCTCTCTCTCATGGCATCAGATAGTGTGAAATATACTGAACTCTTCTTCAGTAAATGCCACCTTCTCAAAGTGTGAAATATACTGAACTATTCTTCAGTAAATGCCACCTTCTCAAAGTGTGAAATATACTGAACTATTCTTCAGTAAATGCCACCTTCTCAAAGTGTGAAATATACTGAACTATTCTTCAGTAAATGCCACCTTCTCAAGTGAAGTGACCCTTTAGAGTCGAAAACTTCATTTTTTTATATTGCACATATCAAAGTATTTTGCAACCACCAACATTAGTGCACCCGGGTGTGATAGAAAGCTCTGAAGAAAACAACCCCCAACATGAGAGAGAGAAAAAAAAGTGATAAATCATTCTTTCTTATACTGACGAAGACGGATGAGTTGGGCCATTGGCGCAAATAAAACGGCAACACAACGCATTTCCATTCTCTGGATTACATTCAATTGGAAATCTTGTAGGACCTTTGTCCTGTTACAAGAGAAATCCAGTGGGAGTTTGAGAATGAACGCTGAAGAAGAAGAATTCTTTCTTATGGACTTATGTAACAACATAAAATTACAGGCTTGCTGTTTTATTGCATTGTTGGTAGCATATCCTATTCAGGACGTAGCGATGAACCCAGATTTTTTTTGCGGGAGTAATTTTCGAGACACTATAAATACATTCAGTAGGTTGTCATTGCTTTCAGAACGTCTGGATACACAGTTTCCTGCAGCAGGATTTGAAGCTTGTACCATAGCCATCATAGATGCACTCTGTACTACTTCGGCAGAGATTTTATTGTGTTGCAAACAAATAATTTAATGTAGACAGATGCACCTCTACAAGCGCTCCAGTTTTGTAATAATACAGCAGACTTAACTGTAGACTTTTGCTAATCAATATCTGGATGCTTAATGACATTGGTTATAAAATGTATATGTGCATGAAAATATGCCATGTTTATTGTTTCTGATTTCATTTTAATATCAAATCTTTGTAAAACACTGAACAGAAATTCAGGATTCCTTATTCAGAATTGTTTGGTGTATTATTTTTTTGTTTGTATGTGAAGAACATCGTAATTGCACTTAGGCACGTATGTTCCCTCTCATATTGTTTCTGCATTCGCTGATCAAACAGCAGTTTGTGGAGGTACAAAACTGCACATTTAGGTCACTCTTGAAGTGGTACTCTGGGACCTTTGTAAGGTCCACAATCATAGATTTTGAGCACTGCTGCAATTTGAAGGGAATGTTGTTTAGCACTATTGTATTAGCTGTATTTGTAACTACAGCTCAGATTTTCTTATAAAAAACTCATATATTGATCACCAGTTGTTGAACTGGCCAGTTTCTTGATTAGAATAACATTATTTCTTGTAGGATTTCCCTTACCAGTTTTTACATAGAAGCTATTTGTTGCACCTGGAAGTCACCTGTGTGTCACAATCTGTTACCTGAAAGAGGAGCAACTGTTACCTATCACGCATGTTGTAAGAAGTGACAAGGAAATTTTGGGGGTTGAATAGGCTGTCCCATTCCATAGACCTCAAGTGACACAGAAGCCTTGCTGAAGTTGGATGTGTACGGCAGAAAGGTGTAATAAAAGTGAATAATTCAGCTCATCAGTCAGCCAGCTGCATATTTTTGTGTTTTAATTCGTTATGGAGTTATATGTTTTTGTTTCTACTATTTTTCAAAGTGTTCTTTCAACAAGAACAAATCCATGGTGGTATTTCCAATACTGTGAGGTGGAAGCTGCTTAAGCAGAGTGACACAATCAAATCCCATTAGAACATCTTCAGACTGACAAAAATTCTGTAATAATATAATTTCATTAAATACTGTATAAAGAATAAAAATTATAGGGGATTTTGAAAAGTGTATTTAAATAGGGAAATTTGTTATAAATATATGTACTGTAACATATCCTATTCAGGATGTAGTGATCAGCTGAGAATTTTAATGCAATATTTACATTGTGTTACCATTGCTTTCTGAATGGTTGGATACAGTTGCTTGTGGCAGAAATTAAGCACAATACTTTGGCCATCTGAGGAGTGCTATATAGCAGAGTCATGGTCTTCTATGACAGGATTTAATCATTTGGTAGAATACCTATAGATTTGTAATGTAATAAGTTCCAAAAGTAATTATTTGATGAGGATAATTTTTTAGTAGGTTATTACATAAAAATGTTGGGGAAAAAAAACCAGGTTATTTACCTTAAGTGATTTTGACAATTTTGATAGATGAAGAAACCAGTAAATGATAATAGTAATTTAATTTGTAAAGTGTATACAATTGTGAAATGCAAAAAGTCATAATGAAGAGAAACCATAGCATGAGTAATGTAATATGTGTAGGCTGTCAGTCTAGCACTTTCCATGTCCTACACATTCGTTGTATCCCTATATATAATTCTTTCCTTCAGGTATTTCTCTGTCCTCTTTCTCTGTGGCTTCCAGAACAGTGCCTATCATATCATACAATACTTTCTGTTGCATTTTAATGTATGTTCTATCCTTCTTCAGAGATGTTACCTACCCTTAGTCAATCAAGTTTCATGCAGAGTGGTGTGTAGCAATCTTCTCCACATTCCCATTCTCATGTGTTTCTAATAAGTTCAGTAACAACATTCTCCCATGTCATTCTCACAACCCATCCAGCAACTTCTTTGTTTGTCTACCTCTATCTATTCTCTCTTTGATCTTTTTGTTGGTACCTAAATACTAAAGTTGTGCTTTCTCATCATATGCCCTATAAATCTTAACTGTCTGCCTCAAATTGTTGCTATAATTTCTCTCTATACTCCAGCACCTCTGAGAATTTTTACATTAGTTTTTTTAGCTGTCCGTGATAGTTTCATCATTCTTCTAATTACCGGGTAATACCTGGTTGTCAAAACATATTGACTAACACGTTTATACACTTTTGGTAGCGTATCCTATTCAGGACGTCATCTCAGCATTTTTTGGCCATAGTAATTTTTTAGGCAATATAAATATGTTCAGTAGTTTGCCATTATTTTATGAATGGTCCAGATTCACTATTACCTGTGGAAGGGATAAAACTCTGTACCTCTACGCCACAGAGCCGGAACTTTATACTCTTTAACTGTGTGAAACAGTGCTTTACAACTGAAGAATATTTTGACAGAGAGATATCCTTAAATAATTTTATTTGGTCATTTACACATATAGTGGTGCAAAAAAACCTTTTACCAAGAGAAAGCTTGAATTACCTATTTCCTAGAATAGTCTCCCCTTCCAAAGTTGCCATTTACAGTTTATTCTTAAAATTTAAAAGTCATTACTTCGTGCTTGTATACACAATTTTATTAATATTTTATCTATCAGAGTTTTCTTATACATTGAATTGCTTAGAAGTTGTTTTTTTATTAAAAATGTGCCATCATCAGCTTCTAAGCTGTACATTTTGTTGTATGATTGTTGTATTTTACTTCATCACAAAACAAGAATAAAATATGATAAATAAATGTAGAATTTATTATGCTTATGTTTGATCTTGTAGATTAGTTCCAACAATCCTAGTTATTCCATTTGCACAAGAAACGTTTTGCATATCCTATTCAGGACGTAACCATCAACTCACCCCAGTATATTTTGGCTGTAGTGATTTTCTAGGCAATATATATATATATGTTTAGTAGCACCTGTGTGTTGCAGGGGCCCGAAGGGGGAGCAAAGAATAGCAACACTGTTTACCTCCCACGCATGTCGTAAAAGGCGACTAAGGAGGTTTTGGGATGGAGCTGGCTGTCACATCCCATATAGGTTCAGTGACCCAAAGCCATGCTGAAGTTGTATGTGTCAGGCCGAAAGGCGCAGATATCGCAGCAATGCTGTAAACCATGACACAACACATTCTGTTCTCCGGACTACATCCTGCTAACTGTAGGAGTTTGAGAACGAACACAGAAGAAGAAGAATATGTTTAGTAGTTTGCCATTGCTTTCTGGACTGTTCGAATGCACAATTGCCTGTGGCGGGATTCGAAACTGGTATATCTGCACTCACAGACACGCTTTGTACCGTGACGTGACAAGAGGAGAATGCAATTGAAAGAATTTGGTATTGAATTTTGCATGAGTAGGATTGGGCATCTTAAGAACGGAATAAAGGTGTTTAACCAGTAAACCATGGGAATGCGTGCACTTCAACAATTGCTGGGAAAAAGGAGCACCTCTTTCTGACTTATCACCTTCCATAACTATGTGGGTCGATACTTATTTGTGCAAATGAATGAACTGGAGATATTGTCGTGAAACCAGAATATTTGGATGGTAGGTCAGTGCTCCAGGGATTGAACTTTTCACACTAAAACAAGATAGGAAATTTATAAAGATATAAAGTAACAAACCAGGAATCTATTATTTTTACAGAATATATAACCACAAGACAAACTTAACTACAGTTGTATCTTATAACAGCTTGGTTCAGATTGACAAAGTATGTAATAACAGAAATTCTTTATAGGGCCTATACAATTTACAAACAATAAAGAATAAATATAATTGGGGATTTTGAAAAGTGTTGTTATATAGATGCCTTTGAGATGTGGGTATATAGAAGAATAGGGAGAACATCATGGAAAGAGAAGAAAACAAATAAAGAGGTGCTAAACACACTTAATATGAAGAAAGAACTACTAAGAGAAATAAAGATCAGGCAAATAAAATACTTTGGACACATTAAAAGACATGACACCTTATTTAAGACCTTACTTGAGGGTAAAGTCAAAGGGAAGCGAGCAAGAGGTAGGCAGAGATACAAGTGGGAGAGTAACATTACACGATGGACAGGTTACAGTCTAGCAGAGTGCACCACCAAGACAAGAGACAGGAGATGTTGGAGATACGTTGCAGCCAACCTTCGTTGCGGAGACGGCACTTGATGATGATGATGATATAGATGATGTGCTATGGAGGGATTTCACTGTACATTACTCTAATTTTTACAGAAAATGTAACTACAAGGCAAACTTGCTGTTTTGAATTATTACCCCGGTACTCTCCGTTGAAAACGGATGTGTCGGGCCATTGACGCAAATAAAATGGCAACACAACGCATTTCCATTCTCTGGACTACATCCTGCTGGAAATCTAATAGGACCATGGTCCTGCTATAAGAGAGATCCAGCGGGAGTTTGAGAATGAACGCTGAAGAATAGGAAATATTATTACTCTAATTTTTACATAAATTGTAACCACAAGACAAATTTACTAAATGATAAGGCAAAATGATAACCACAAGGCAAACTCACTATTTGAGATACTCTAGGAAAAAAAGTACAGGTAGCCACAAGGCAAACTCTCTCTATTTGAAACACTCTAGGCAGAAAATGTAGCCACAAGGCAAACTCACTATTTGAAACACTAGGCAGAAAATGTAGCCATAATGCAAACTCACTATTTGGAACACTCTAGGCAGAAAATGTAGCCACAGAGCAAATTCTCACTATTTGAAACACTCTAGGCATCAGTGTCACCTCAGCTCTGATGATAGTTAAGGGACTTTATGATGAGGGAGAGATGAAGGCCACTCAGGATGTATGCTATATTCTCCTCGTCTCAACTGTGTCTGTTGATTACTTTCAGTTTTATTATTGTAACTTCCAAACTTCTTCACTAAATTTGAATTAGATGTCTGTATGATCCGTGAGTTTTTTCCTTGTTCTGAAATAAAAATATAAGAGTGTGAGTGACTTTGTTAAAACAGTTTACACAATCATGTACTAAGAACCAAATTGTGTTTACTATGAACATGTGTGTTTCTTGTGGTGACATATGGATGTGAAGCATGGACACTAAATAAAACAGTGGCCAAGAGAATAACATCATTTGAATTAAAGTGCTATAAAAGAGTTTTGAGAATACCATGGGCAACAAGGAAAACAAACTAGGAGGTGTTATGAACAATTAACATCCAGGAAGGCTGACTTCTGAACACCATATTAAATAAAAAGCTAGTATTTTTTTTCGGTTTCATTAAGACACGACAGAACAGAGAGAGTGTCACTGGAGGGGATGATAAGAAGGCAACAGGGGCAAAGGCCGCACAAGACCACTGGTAGAGGCAGGACAACTTGCTCAAGACCACAAGAGATCCCTAGGAAAGACTACGTTCTGGAAAGAATATGTCACATGATGATGTACTGGAAAAAATGGCAATCTATAATCTAGGGATAACTTTCAACAGAAGTATTAATGCAGCAAACATATTGACAGTGTATTTCATACAACAAAGGGGGGCAGTGCTTACTAAAGATATGGCATCTGCCAACACATACAATGGTAACTCTTTCTGCTGCAAAAAAAAAAGTGTTATTTGTTATAGATTATTATCCACATTCTGCTCAAATGAACACAAGTGGATAGATTGGAAAGAATCCAAATTCAGACTATTAGGGCAGTCATAGGATGTACATTAGGCCTTATTGCCAAAAATTATAGTAATTAAACTTGTGCTCGTTGTTTACAATATAACTCCATGCCGAAATCGGATGTGCTAGGCCTACAAGGCGCATAACAGTGGCACAACATAATCACGCTCCCGGCGGAAATCGCATGGATATCCGTGATGGTTACAATGGAGCGAACGCAAAACAAAACAAACAAACAACAATATAACTCCAGCTTCACATGTTCTCATGTGTAAAAAGAAAGTTGTGTTGTGCAGTTGTTGTTGGAAATAGTTCTGACAGAGAAACACATATTCACAGTTGAGTGCTATTGCCATTCATATGTATGTGGTCATGAAGGAAACCGAGTAAGGAAAAAACATGGCAGAACAATTCTAAATAAAACTTTCCAGGATATGAATAATTTCATGTGGTACTGACATCCCATACCCTTCTCATTTCCCTGATCTTACACCACCTGATGCCTACTTGTGGGGAATGTTACAGGAGACTATGTTCAACTGTGATGATTCACAAAGAATTTTGCCTGCATTGCACAAGCAAATCGTCTCCTTTTGCAGGATTCTGCAGCAGCCTTTGTCCATGGTATGTTTGAGAATTTTCTGGTTCTTTCCATGACCTGCCAACCTTTTTTGCATCAGTACCTCTTTCCTCCAGATATTTCTTGATCTTCCACTTTTTCTCATGTACTATGGATTTCAGTAAAATGCCTTTTTTACAATGATTTTGTATTTTTAATGTATATATATATATATCCTACCCATCTCCAACACTGTTTCTTAACTTCTTTCCCTACTAGTATTTAGTTCTTCCCACAAACACCTCAATGGTGATCTTATTGGTTGCCACTTCAAGTTTTTATTTCATGCAGGAATCCATTGATGCAATTTTTAAATTTCATGTTATACCCCATCTGTTAGTGTATCTTGTATATCCGGAACAAGAAGAAAATAACCCAGTTTTATTTCACAAATTTTCTTTTTCTTCTGTGTATAATCAACACAATCTCTTGATTTATTTAAAAAAATTTAAGTCAGATGTTAGTAGAATATCCTATTCAGGATATACTAATCAACCCAAAATTTTCGTCTGTAGTGGTTTTTGTATGCAATATAAATATGTTCAGTAGGTTTGTCATTGCTTTCTGAATGGTCTTAATTTACAACTGCCTGCTGTGGTAATTAAACCTGGTAATTTGACCATCCAAGATTTTGTAGCTCTGTACTTCTTCATTAGTTTGCAGGGATTTCAATCACACAATGTCTCATGGGAAAACCCAAAAAACAACTTTCAGAGACTGGCATTAAATCAAGCGATTCTTGGGAGTGACCAAATTCTTCTGAACTGAGTGAGCATGACTGGATTAGCTACCAAAGATACAGACTCAGATTCTAACATCAACCTTGCACTGGTGTCAGGTCATGGAGCAACAGATACAAGATTGACAGCTCTTAAATACTATCGGAGTGACCATTTGCCATGCGCCATAAGTTTCTAGAAAGGGCAGCAAGTCAGTTTGATCAAGATTCACCATCCTTTTAGATATGTGCGCATGAAAGAATTTTTGCTTAGCAGCTTGAGTGAAAAAGGCCTGGGAACGTAAGTGGGTGAGACCTAAGATTCATTGGTCAATGAAGCAGAGAACAGAAATTAAACCAATTACAAGTGTGAGGGACGACTCAGAGCAGACACTGAGATCAGATGAAATGAAAGGCAGATCATTCTTTGATAGATATCTTCAAAAAATAATCAGGATGATATGGATCAACGCAAAGCAATGTTGCTTACCTAGACATCCATCAGGGCCAATGAAGACCAGATTGCAGATGTTAAAGAAGTGCAACTCACTTTTGATAATACATCTGATGGCGTTCCAGGCCTGGATGGAATCAGGTACAGCTTATTCAAGGACATTGGGAAGAATATGCTAGCTAAGATGACAGATGATTGATTATAATATGAGTGAAAATAGGAGTAGTACCAGAGGAGTGGCTACATAGCTATCTCATTACCATGCCCAAAACCAGGCAAAGATGCTGCTGACATAAATGGTTATCACACTGCAGAATGTGTATGGTAAGATTATGGAAAGAATTGTTACGCTAGATGCATAACCAGGGAACTAGAGATCAAAGGTGACCTCCCAAATAATCTAGGTGCATACAGACCCAGAAGAGATACAGTCACAAATGCAACAGTTCTTGCATATGAAGTTTATGATGGTTTTCAGAATAAAGAAGAATCTGTAGTTGTAGCGATAGACCTGGAAGATGTGTACAATACAGTTAGTTACATCCATCTTATCGACATGCTAAGGGAACACGATATCCTTTCCCTGGGTCATACGCTGGATAGCAAATGTGCTAATCTGTAGAAAAGTTGCTCTGAGGTGCGAATCCTGGACATCTGACATCATAACCTGGCCTGCCACAAGTAGTTCAGATAATCTGTAAACTACATTGCTAAACAGTAATAAAGATTAAATGATTACATCAAATCTTTGGTGATTTGAGAGTTGAATGTATTTTCAGAACTAAAATAAAGAATACTTTATCTGTTTGCAGCTGTGTTGAGAAGAGTAGGCAACAGAAGCTTTGCTTATGATAGCAACAGTTCGAATCAAGATGTTTTTATTCGGCTAGCCTGAATACACAGCTGATATTGGCCAAACAACCTCAATTTGGCAAAAGAACTACAAAAGTAGACATAAAGTGTATTCTCACCTTCAGAACCACTCAGCTTCATGCACCTATGAAGTGATGGAAATTCAGTCTTTGGTCGTCCCTCACCATCATCATGCTGAAAGTGGTAGATTTAAAATATATATATATACTCGTATATACACATATATGTAGTGGACCTCAATTACAATAAATCGGTGGGGCCTGACAGAATATGTACATAATAACCGAAATTCATTATATTGGATTATGACAATTATTTAGCATAAGTTGGGGTATGCACCTTTCAATTATTGTGTCCCATGTGCATTACATATGCAACAATTGTTAGCATTTTTTTTTTTTTTAAATGAATATGAATATATATATGACTGTAGTAAAACTGTGTGCTATATGGTAAATAAATATTTACAAATTTATAAAATAAGACACATAGTTTTACATGGAACAAATACACAATATTAACATTTCAACTAAAAGGTTTTTATCAAGATATGATCAAATAAATACAGAATTGTGTACCATTTTATTTTGATTGAATAATTTGGATATTGCATATGGAAATGATTTAACACATTGATCGCCCGTGTGTTGCCGGGCCCGAAAGGGGAGCAAAAAATAGCAACACTGTTTACCTTCCACGCATGTCGTAAAAGACGACTAAGGAGGTTATGGGATGGAGTTGGCTGTGCCATCCCATATAGGGTCAGTGACTAAAAGCCATGCTGAAGTCAGATGTGTCAGGCCAAAAGGCGCAGATATCGCAGCAATGTTGTAAACCATGACACAACGCATTCTGTTCTCTGGACTACATCCTGCTAATCAGCAGGAGTTTGAGAACGAACGCAAAAGAAGAAGAAACACATTGATATGTCTGCTGTCCATGTCTCAAGGTCGTTAAGTATTAGTAGTAAGTACAATGGATAGACTTTGTTATAATGAAGCCATGTCTGTTCTCACACAGTGGATACCATCGCATTGTGGAATACCTGGAAATGTAAAAGCAGATCATTTGGCTAAGCAGGTAGTTGCTGATAATCAACCAGATGTGCCAGTAACATACCATCAAAAGAAACATGATCAAGGAAAACTGAAAACCAACTCCAACACAAGATTACCAAATTATGAACAGACCAGACCAGATTGTCATTCTAGGCCTCAGAACAGGATACAATTGACTCAGCAGCCACATGTATACAAAGTTCACAATTGGCAACACTGTTATGTGGGCAGACAGCAGAGAATATCTTTCAGGAATGCCCGGAATATGAAGTGTTGAGGCAAATATACTGGCCCAAAAAAATACAGTGTAAGAAAAACTCTATGGACCTCAGTACAAGTTACGAAACAGTCAAGTTTATAGCAGAGACAAAACTTCAGATATAGACACATTCCAGGAAAATAAAAGAAGAAGAAATCACACAGTCAATAAATTCAACGATTATCTTTGAGATTTTCATGTATTCCGCCCCTTTCAACAGAGTAATTCAACGCTTGATGAGAGCACCACTCAGAGAACATAACTCTGTAGAGCTTCAAGTGATAATTCCCAGGAATATCCTCAGAATACATTCATAAACATGACATGATGGTCTGTTATTGAAACCCATTAGCTTGTGAACACAAGGCAAATTACTTGAACCCTATACTATGTTGAATGTGTGGGTAAACAGGAACAACAATAACAACACTAAGCTGTACACACAAGAGATTTGTGGGAAAAAAATTCCTAACCGTATGCTGAAATACAATAAATGTTTGTAGTGTATCCTATTTAGGAGCTAACAATCAACTGAGTACAGTTTAATCCCGCTATAATAACATGGTCTGGGCCAAAAAAATATGTACGCTATGTAATAACAGAAATTTGCTCTATACAGTACAAACAATGTAGAATAAATATAATTGCGGATTTTGAAAAGTGTTATATAGGAAAATTTGTTATAAATTAATGCGCTATAGAGGGATTCCAATGTATCAGCATTTTTGGATATGATTTTTTACATTCAGTAGATTGCCAATGTTTTATGACATGTCTGGATGCACAGTTGACTGCTGCAGAAATTAAAACTGGTAATCATGGATACGTCCGCAATGGTTGTCTATCTGCAACGATATATCATTTTTACGGGCGGAAAGAGTTAAGGAATATGGTTTTAGGCCAGTATTTTTCATTGATCAATGGCAAACCTAGGATTGATATGAGCAGCACCATGCCAAGTGATTTTACTTTCCTGGACGATCTGGTACTCATTTCCTTAGGCTGGGTTGATCTAGGAGCCAGATACAAATATATATAAGTTTCCAGTTGAACAGAGAATTGAACTGACTAGGAAGCTAATAATCTAACCATTATCTGATTAATACTGGGTACCTATTATTTACATTTATAAATGACCTGCTATTTTAATACCTCATCTTGTTTCTTCAGAACGTCCAGGACTCTGTATTGATCTAGGGAAAATAAATCACATGCAATGTTATAAAAACTATTGTCTAACCCAGGCTATATACGATTTACTATCTATTTCATTAGCTCTATACAGGACATTAAACAAATCTATTTAATTTTCTCTATGTTTGCGCAGGACATTAAACAAGGAATAAAAAACTGATATACACAGTGTCTATAAAGTTTATGTGCACTGCATTTCAAAAAAATATATGCATTGAATTAAATATAATTGAATTTTATGTATTTTTATGGTCCAGTGCAAGTAGTGCAACAAGCAGCCAGTACAAGGTCCAGTGCAACTAGCAGCAGTAAGAGTGGATGGAGAAACATTTGAATGGTTCGCTATACAAAGTGAAATAAGATTGGTGCACTCTATCCCCTTAACATCTATGCAGAGAATATAATGATAAATGTAAGAGAAGAACTAGAGGAAAATGAGTTTCATCTATTAAATATCAGTGAATACAAGATTCCAGAAATAATATATGCAGATGACACAGTCCTCCTTACTACACATCCTGAGGGACTGAAACAGCTTCTTCCTCTTCCTTAGCATTTGCTCTCTTATAATCAAAACGAATAAATCGTGTGATTTTCACCGGCGAATGTGAACTATGTTGTACTGCTAGTCCCACAGTTGAACTGTGTTATTTGCATCTCGGTTGGCTCACTCTGTGGCCTGGACATTCAAGGCCCAGCAAATCCATTTTAGCCATGTCTTTAATTCGGATAGTTGGCTTCCCTAATCTGTGACAGCCTGCCGATCTGTCAACATGCGTGCGACTGTGTACTGACTCTTTGCCAAGATGATTGTCGTTCACATCTATCTTGCAAGAGGTATTCCACAGTCTGTGAACTTGTCTTGGGTAATTAGGCATTCTGTGCCTGTGCCCATCAGGTACTGAACCTTTTCTTATCTGTGAGCCTGGTTCCGATTAAGGAAGAACTTGACAGAAGAGTTGGACCCAGGATCTTTCACTTTCTTAGCCGAGGTCTTATTCACTGACATTGTGAGCCCCTCGTCCAAGTCTGAGTCTCACCATGTGTTTGGGAGCAAAGCATGTTTTCAAGTTGAAGGACCTTGTCCCTTTTGTGCCTGAGCCCATCAGGTACTGAACCCTTTCTATCTGCGAGCATGTTTCCGTTATAGGAAAGCTTGGCAGTAGAGTAGGGCCAGGGCTGCCTTTGTTGCCCCATTTGTGCCTGATGAGCCCATTGAGTACAGAACCATTTCTCTCAGCGAGCATGTTTCTGGTTTAGGAAAGCTCAACAGTAGAGTTGGGCCAGGGCTGCTTTCTTTGCCGGGTGCCCATTTTTGGCTCTCTGCCCATAAGGAGCAATGGTAACTAGATGCTTGTCTCAAGCTAATGAAGCTTGTAGTTTCAATTTTCTTGGAACGTTTTTCCTTTATATTTGCACTTGGCACTGCCCTCTGGCACTGTGCTGCCCTCTCATTGTACTCTGTATGTTATTTTTTTTGTCTCTCGCCATGCATCTACTTTTACGTGTCATTTGCAATGGCCGCCCCTCCAATGCTCTGACCAGACTGACTAGCGTCACCGTGTATCGACAGTGTCAGTGACAATGCATGTGTTGGCACTGGGATGTCAGAGATATTGACTATCTCTTTTGCAATCAATTCTCTTTCCATCTGCTGCCTCCACATTCACAGACACAATCCTGAAAAGGCTTAGCCAGAATCAGCCTGAGCAGCTGTATTTCTGTTTCCAGGGTGCACCATGAGGAGGTACTTTTGGGATTTTGGTTATCTGCTAACACTCGGTCTGCCAAGAGCAGTGTGGTACCCTTGTCACCCCACTGAGACAGCTATTCACTACATAGATATACAGAGAGATCCAAAATCTATATCTTATCACACCGACAAAAAAAATTATTATGACAACAGACAAAATAAAGATCAAACTGATAATAAAAATAAACAATATAGAACTAGAATGTGTAAATAAATTTAAATATCTGGGAGCAAATATAAACAGTTCTGAGTGCTGGAGAATGTTCAGTTGAAATTAAGAGAAGACTCAAATTAACACAAATGAGAAAGCTGCGGAAAAGTATTAATAACGACACAAAAATAACCCTTTCAAGATCATGTTTTCACAGTGGCAACATATGGATATGAGACTTGGACTTTAAACAAGACAATATCCAGAAGAATAAATTCATTTGAAATAAAGTGCTACAACAGATCCTATGAATATCATGGACAGAGAAAAAGAAGAAATTTAAATTTTGAAATTACTGAAAATAAATTAGGGATGGCTTTTAAATACCATCATAAGAAGAAAGCTACAGTATTTTGGACACTTAAAGAGACATGATGGTATCAAAAGGCTGATTCTGGAGGGCAGAGTGCCAGGATAGAAGAGGAAGACCAAGAAGATGATGGGCCAGTGGCATTTAAGAATGTATGAACATGTCTCTGGCCAATGCATGCCAGCTTGCCCGGGACAGAGTGGTGTTCAGAGTATCCACAATGAAGTCAACATTCTGGAAATAATATGTCACTTGATAGGCCTATATGGCTCAGTGTACAGCGTGACTGCAGAATCACACAACCTTTTTGCTGATAGGTCTACTAAAAAATTGTAATGTTTCTGCCATGCTTAAAAAGATACTTTTAAAAGGATGATCATGTGTTTTAAATTTGTTTGAATGTGATATCGTCAATATGGTAATGACATGGTTAATTACCATGGTGATAACATCATGCTACCTGATGACGAGAGTATGACTCAGCAGAGTGATGTTAGCTACAAAGTTAACTTTTATTCTCTAACCAAGACTGTTGATAACCACTGAACAATGAGTAATTGTAGTATAACAAGTGTTTCGCATGTGTGTTGTTGGGCCCAAACGGGGAGCAAAGAATAGCAACACCTGTTATGCTTCATGTAAGAGGCGACTAAGGAGGTTTTTGAGGGTAAAGTTGGCTGTCCTATCTCATAGAGGGTCGAAGTAACTTAGAAGCTATGTTAAAGTCAGATGTTTCAGGTTGAAAGGTGCAGAAATGCAAGCTGTAAACCATGACACAACATATACTATTCCCAAACTACATTTTTCAAATCTGCAGGAATTTGAGAATGAATAGCAGAAGAAGGAAAACAAGTGTATAATAACAGGTAAATATCATACAGAATACATGATTTAAAAACAAGTGTTTAATAACAGGTAGATATCATACAGAATACATGATTTAAAAACAAGTGTTTAATAACAGGTAGATATCATACAGAATACATGATTTAAAAACAAGTGTTTAATAACAGGTAGATATCATACAGAATACATGATTTAAAAAAAATGTTTGCAGAAGTTTCCAGATGCACAAATTGCAATATTAGTACTTACATAGAAAACAGGTTTTAGATTGTTCCACTTGAACACGACGGACTATCACTAAAACTGAGGGGTTATGATGTGTAAACAAGAAAACATACAAATTACAATACACAAGACATTTTCAACATTTCGAAGAGTCAGGTCTTTCACAAGAATATATAAAACAAATAGTGAAAAACAATGAAGGCAGTAAAAAAACAATGTTAATACAACATGGGCACTAGATATACTATTGACATGTAAACAATAATACGAAGTTCAAGGTGACGATGTATATGGAAACATATAGCCATGGATGCAGGTTTTGTTGAAAATTGGGCGGGATATGATAACAGATATAACAAATTAATAACTTAACATCTGCTGCACAAATAACTTTGTGCTACAAGCCACTTTACCCAATATGCGATGGATATGAGCAGTAGTGTTTTTCCTATACAATTTGTAGTGTCAATGACATGACAGATGCTCGCACCCACAATTCATGTAATGTAGTGTCACAGCAATGTAAATGAGTGTACAACGACTTTATAGACGCCATATAAGCCTAGATACAACGCTTAGTAAAGTTTCCATAGATAGATACATTTCTACAGATAGATTTTCAAACCATGAAGTTGGAAAATTGAAAACTACGTTAAGATATCAAAAAACCTGTAATTATTAGTAATCACAATTATGTAACAAATTTCTCAAGTGTGTTAATTCATTGTTAATTATTTAGGAATAATTAGTAGAACAATAGGGATTCACTCTACATATGTATCATAAAAGTTGAAATTAGGGTTGTGCGTAGGACCAGTAACATAGTGTCTGTATTAGGATAACAACATGAAGGCTGGCATAGTACTTGCAAAACAAGGTTTTGCATGAGGCTAATAACATGAACTTGTGCATGAGACTTGTAATAAGAAGGGTTGTACATTTAGACTAGTAATGAAAGGACATAAATGGGGTTACCAATAAGTGTTATGCATGGAATTAGCAATAAGAGGGTAGGTTATTCATGAAATCAACAGAAAAGTTGTGTATATAACTAACAACAAAGAGTAATTTACTTTCTAGCAATTCCATAATGTAAACTAAACAAATACAGATCAAACATTCATATTAGCACATGATTGCTTTAATAATGACCTAATGGAAAGATATCAACTACAATGCTTTTCCATGTCCGTCTATTTGAGTTATAAAAGGATGGAACTTACCATCATCATCTGCAAGCTTGACCCATGCTTCAGCTCCCTGGGCATCTCTAGGTGAAAGCCATGTCTTGAAACCCTGAAAATGAAAAAGTTGCATTCACAATTTATGTCTACCGGTATTTTAAGAAGTAAAGTTTGAGCATTCAAACCCTTCTGTAAAGTAATAGCATGACTAATTTAAGCAGCATAGGTCTATATCAATGAAGTCATCAATTCTGGCATGCAGTATACTCTGCTGAGATGTACAGTGGAATGTCTCTATAGCGCCTCCTTTTATAACAAATGTTAATACTTTTCAAAATCCTTAATTACAGTTAGGACCCTATTCTTTATTGTTTGTACTGTATAGGCCTATATTGAATGTATGTTATTACATAGGCCCTAAATATATATTTCAATATTTCCTCTGTCTAGACCAAGTTGATATATGCTGTTGTGGGATTTGACTATATATATAGATATATAGATATATAGATATATAAATATTCATGGGAGCCAACTAGTATTGATTTTCTGTATTGATGCGGAATTACACCGATGTATATCTCATACATACTTATTGACTGGCCTTTTAAATAAAATAATTTTAAGATTAACAATTTAAAAAATTAAAATTGTAGCCTTTTTGAACCCTCCAGATCCACAATTACCTGTGGTGGTATTTGAACACTGTACCTTGGCCTTGACAGACACACTCTATACCATAGTGACAGGCCATACATTAATTTAATGCAGATTACATTACCAAACCCGAAGAGACAAAAAATTAAAGGCGTGATACATGTTTCCAACACATGTTTCCAGGTATTTCAACATTGGATAGGTTTCTTGCAAAGTGAATTCAACTTTACACATACACTGTTGAAGTATGTAAAGTTGGATCACTCTTTAGAAGAAGTGTTGTCAGATTGAAACTGTGATTAAGTCAAACAATATAGAAAAAGCCAGAAAATACGTCCAACAATGTTGAACTACAACTTTCATACCTGCTTTACATTGAAAAACACAAAACTCTGATCATGCTTACCACTCTACTACATGCATTTAAAAAATAATATTTTGTATTTAAAACTCTTCATTTCATTACATTTTTCTTGTCTTTGAAAATTAGAGTACCGGGTATTTTTTTTTTTCATGTGATGATTTCTAATATTAGTACCAAAAAGAGCCGTCGTTGACAATCCTGTTTTCAAACTGTCCTAAGTTTATTGCTTTTGGAGATATCTTACTCTATATTTACCATAATAATGGCCCACAGGTTAAGTAAAACCAATAAGCATTTCTTAAGCCCAACTATTATTGTGCATACAGAAATCTCATTTTCCTTTATATAAATAGTAGATAGTAAAGACTTTTGTGCAATTAATTTTTTATAAGTCAATAAAATTCAAATAAGATAAATCAATTCTGATTATAACACATTTTTTAAAATACAGGATTTAAATTACCATAGGACTATTGAATGGAGTACAAAGGGTACCACACTGCTCTCGGCTGACCCAGGGTGGCAGGTAAACAAGATCCTAAAATTACCTCTCTCTGGTGCACCCTGAAAACAGAAATACATCTGCTCTTGCTGTCTTCCAGGCCAATAATTTTAGGCTTGTGTCCGTGGATGTGTAGTAGGCTGTAGATGGAATTAGAATTGCTTGCAAAGAGACAGGCAATATCTCTGAGACCTTACGTCAACACATCCAGCGGCACTGTAATCACACAGTAATGTAAGGCATCTGTGCATCTCCTCAGTCAGCCAAAAATGCAGAAAAATTTGAGGGATGGCCAATGTTAATGTCCTGATATGAGTAGATCTCGCTAAGATATGGTGATCGTAAGAGTACACACTGAATCTGGAAAAGGCAACACATGCTAGAGGGCAGCATTGTGTATGTGAAATTATATAGCGGCAGAGAAACTACAATTGTTCAGCATAAGACCAACTGGCGGAAATGCTGTTCATGCTCATGTACACACAGAAGCCTACATTTCAAATGAGCCTGGATATAACTCCACTGTTGGTTTTTCCTATATCAAAATCTAGCTTGTCTTCAATGAAATCCTAGTATAGTGTGTATAAAATACAAAAAATCTGTACTAATTGTCAAACATGTAATAAAAACGAGCTGTATGATTGAATGCTTGTAAAGTTGACTAGCTTAACTTTGTCAACTGATGTCATATAATCAAGGTGGTAAATACGTTTTCACTAAGGATGGGGTTTTACCTAAAAAAAAAGATTCATATATTTGTTTTCATATGTAATTTGCTATGAATTTTGATGACCTTTTTGTAAAAAAATCATTATGGGAGAGGTTTTATCCATCCATTAGCAGAATTCAGAGTTATAAAAGTCATGGTTTGATTTGCAAAAGTGGGATTTGAACCCCCTAATCCCACCCCTTATCTGTGGTCTTGCACATAATGTATATTTTAACCATAAATATATTAATAATTTGTTGTTGCAACACAAAACTATAGTGTTTAGACTTTATAACTTTGTAATAAGGACCTGTAATTTCACTTGTTATCTCATTCTAACTCTATACCCACATAAGGGTCTTTGTACTGATTTGCAAAAGCTGAATCTGGTCTTGCAACATATTTTTCACGGAGTGCTTGTCTATGTTTTTGGGCATCATCGCTCAAACTGGCATCAACTGAAATACAACAATAACAGAAAATTTTTCATGTGATATTTGAAGCATTATCATTTTATAATATGCACACAAATTCAATGATTAGATGAATTTTTCAACTTTTTTTCATGTTAAACTTAAGGAAATATTGAGAAAAAGAAATATAGAACATCAATGACTGAATATTTATTTGCATATAATATTGTAACAGGTATAAATAACTACTGTGTTTTAATCACATCTGTGAATATTATATAGCCTAAATAAAATGTATGGTATTTAAAATTTAGGGTAGAAATAAATATTTATTTCAATAACACATAAATGGGTTCCATGATAAAATATTCCCAGTCATAAAATAGCGGACAAAATATATTGGACAAAATATCTCCAGTCAAAACATATCTAGATAACAAATATATTCATACAAAATATCTCTACATGGCCAAAAAGTAGAAAAAAATAATAGTAATAGTAACAGAAATATTGTTGATGTCATTTCTGGGCAGATCCTGAAGATATTACATGTTTTATGCAAACATAAGATGGTGAGGTATGGCATGACTAATGCTTGTGGAACTCAGGTGTTACCCTATATATAAGACTTTTAGGTACATGACATCTTTGTTGTGTTTCAGCAAACTATCTATCAATGTGATAAGTTCTTTACAGAAGGTTTCCCTTACTACTACTCTGTAAGTCTCTTGGTTCTGTGCAAATTGTCCAGCCTTCTCCACTGTCATGTTTAAGTATTTGATATCCTCTGTCCATTGTAGTCTTGGCCTGCTTCTTGCTCTCTTTCCCTCCAGGATTAATCTTTTTAAACCATTGTGTCGTTTTATGTCCAAAATATGTCAGCTTGCATTTTTGGATAGTTTTGAGAATCCAGTCTTCTTCTATGTTCAGGTCTGCATTAGTTCATCTATCTGTTACTAATATTCTTAGAACCTTTCTATAACATTTCATTTCAACTGCCAAAATTTTCGCTTCCATTGCATATGTCATTGCCATTGTCTCACAACAATATGTTGCCACAAGAAAATAGAAAAGTAAAATAGCAAAGACAAGCTGGACTGAGAAGTGTCACTAGACTGTTAGTCACTTATGTAAACATACTACCTGAAGAGTTGTGTGTTCAGTGCGTGCTCTTCAGATAGTCAATGGGAGGTGTCTTGGGACTTGCAAAACAAGGGACTTGACCATATTAAGGAAACATGTGGACTCACCCGATGAGTAGTTCAGGGGTAAGATATAAGAAAGACAGGGTTTGGCTCTAAGCTCCAAATTCAGAGTTTCCTAATTTGTCATTTATTTTAATTGATTCTTTCAGTGGAGAGATTTCTAGTAGAGTGTTAATTGAACATGTTAGTTGAACAATTGAAGAACTTTAAAGCCATTATTAAGCTGTAATTTCATTCTGATTTAGGATTGTTTATTGGTTAAGGGCTTCGTCAATCAAAGCTATAGGTTATAGTCATGTGGAATTGCAAAGTAAAATTGAGATTCAGACTTGATGATTTACTACAGACATTTATCAAAGCCTGTGTGGAACGTAATAAAATGAACTTGTTACCATTATATATGTGCAGCAACTAGAAATCACTCTGAGTAAGCTTTGAAGAAGTTCTGGTACACTGGAAATTCTAGCTTTAAGTTTTGTAAAAGGTTTCTATGAAAATGGCAACTTTTGTTATATTGCAGAAAGGTTGTAGGAAAATGCCATTAGGCGTTTGCATTTCTGCGTCATAGAAACATGGCTTGATAAAATTTCACTCATCTATTGTGTTTATTATTGTTGAGTTTATTAGTTATTTGTCTCTTGAAAAAGGTCCCATTTGGACCGATACGTTGAGATTTATCCTATATAGTTTTATTGTATGTTTTTTTAAATATACTTTTTAATATATTTGTATTTATAGGCAAGGTAAGTTATTTTTAGTAACCAGTTTAATTCATTTTGCTTTACTATTTGTTGGTTCGGTTACTGCGGCACCCTCCATTTTGTCGGACACCCTCCGACCATTTGGTTATTTTTATTTGCTGAAAACTCAGTAGAAGGCACTAAGCACATTGTGTAACATTCTTTCTTTAAGACAAGTATCAATCCAGCATACACATTTACTACCTCAATGAGAATCTTTAATTAGGGATGTTTGCAGACATTGTCTTGCCTTGTCTTATCAATGTGTGCCGTTAGGCATCATGGGGAACAAGAGTCTTCTTTCTTTTGCTGTGATGCTGCTGCCATAGTGCAGCCTTGGTGTTCTAGTATTTCTCTGATGTCATATATCCATCTTCATCTGGGTCTTCCCCTATTTCTCCTTTCAGATGATCTATTATTGAAGGCTATTGATGGAATGATATCTAGTTCCATTTAGATTAGGTGGCCGAACCATTTGATCTTTTGTGTGTCTATGTATTCATTGCACTATATTGTTTTCATCAGATTTATTATGGTGTCATTATTTATTCTATTCCTTTATGTTATCCTCGGTGCTGTTCTCAGGTACTTAATTTTGCAGACATTATCAGTGAAATTAAATCAATGAGCACCAAATTGAACTATACAAATACAGTCAGCATAAGTATCTTTCTGTGCATTAAAGAACTTGATTTATTTCTATTTGCTGCACAAGAAGATGTTGATGTTCTTTTTCAGAGCAGACATTGGTTTGCTGCTGGAACATTCTGAGTCACCCCAGAAGGATTCAATCAACTGTTTACAATCTATTAATTTTAGAATGGTCAAAAAATCCCATGCTTTTTTATGCACTTTTGTCTGATCCTGGTGAAGTTATATACCGTCTGCTGCAGCATATCATCAATCTTGGAAATAACAGAAATGAAGTTCTATCTCCAATTATTACTGATTTTAAATTCGCTGAAATTAAAGCTTTTAAAGTGCATTTTTATGAGCTGCGCTATGTTATATTCACTTTCGAAAAAATGTTTTGTACATCACTGATGAAAATTTGGCTATAAAAGTCCCAGAGACTGATGTTATTACTGTTTGCAAACAATTTACAAATATTGATAGTTTCTCAGATCTAAATTTCCTCATCAACTACTTAAAGCTCTGAAATCAACACAATCGTGTCACGAATCAACTGCCTAAAAGCAATAATGCTGTAGGAGGTTGGAACAATGTATTTAATTCAATGCTAAACATATCTCATTCAACAGCAGCAAGACTTGCTAAAAAGCTACAACAACAACATACATCTGCACTATTGAGAAGTCAAATTGCTGTTGATCTACCAACAACAAAGAAATGAAAGGTTTACCAATTTATTGATAATGGTATAAAACATTAGTTGAATTATATGATCCAACAGATCCGATAATCTTCTTGAAAAAACATAACATGTGTATTGAATATTAATGTTATTTATTAAACCGAACCAATTAACTTAACTTCATATCTGTTATTCATATCATTTGATGATTTAATTATAATCTATACTACATTATATATAGTTTATTAATGTTTTTTAAAGTTTATAAAAAATATATAATAGATTTTATTATTTATTAGAATTTGAAATTTGTTGTGGAGATATTTTGTCTGGATATATTTTATTTTGAGATATTGTGTCGGAAGTTATTTTGTCTTTATATGTTTTTGTTTGGAGATGCTTTGTCAGGTTATGTATAAATGACATAGGACCTATGCTCTATCAATGTAAAGATGCCTGTGTGTTGATGAGCCAACAGAAGAGTAAAAAATGGCAAAACTGTAACCTGCCATGCATGTTGTAAGAAGTAGCTAAGGAGAATTTGAGAGTGGGGTGAGCTGTTCTAACCCATAAGAGGGTCAAAATGAATAGAAGCCATGCTGAAGATGGATGTGCAAGGGAAAAGGTGCAAATATTGTAGCAAAACTGTAAACCATTACACAACATATTCTGCTCTCTGGACTACAAGCTGCCAATACTAAGGATGTTAAGAATGAACAAAGAAGAAGATAGTACAAAGAAAGTAAAATAAAATGTGCATTTGCCTTACTTTTGTATGCATCTTTCCCTACATTTGTGTTAGGTTTGTGGTAGCCTTCTATATAGTGTAATTTGTTGGTCATGAACAATCTGGAAAAAAGTGTTAATGGAGCCAATGGTCACAACTTAGATTTTATAACTTGGCATCATAAGAGTTGTTAAAACAGAAAAAACTAAAACTACATAAAATATAAAATTTCTAACAGAAACTAAATGTAACATAAAATTTTTAAAGCACAAAACATTAAATTAAAACTAAAATATTAACAAATATAGCGGGGTGCAGAAGGAACGCATTGCTCTAGGCGGACCCAGGGTTAGCAGATAACCAAGATCCCAAATGTACCTCCACGCAGTGCACTCTGGAAACAGAAATACAGCAGCTCGAGCTGATTCTGGCCAAATCATTTGGGGATCGTGTCTGAGAATGTGGAGGTAGCAGATGGAAACAGATTTGACTGCACAAGAGACAGACAATATCTCCGACACCACCAGCATCACCACATATAGCGACACTGTTGACATACAGTGAAGCTAGTCAGTCCAGTCCGAACATTGGAGGGGAGGCCAATGTAAAATGCACAGAAAGGTAGATGCATGGCGAGAGACAAATATATTTCATACTGAGTACAATGAAACAATGAAAGGGCAGAACAGCGCTAGAGGGCAGCGCGAACGGCAAATAGAAAGTGAAAAGTCTCTAGGAAAGGGGAACTACAAGCTCCGTCAGCTCGAGATGAGCATCTAGTGACCTGAGTTCCTTACAGGCAGAGACCCAGACCCATTCATTGGCGTTTGGTAAAGCAAGAAGACCTAATCCAACTCTAATGTCGAGCCTTCCTAAACCGGAAATATGCTCGCGAAGAGAAAGGGTTCTGTACCCGATGGGCTTAGGCAAGAAAGGGACAACGATGGTAGTCCTGGTCCAACTCTACTGTCAAGGTTTCCTATACCGGAAGTACACTTGCAGAGAGAAAGGGTTCCGCACCCGATGGGCTCAGGCACAAAAGGGACAACGATTTAGCCCTGGCCCAACTCTACTGTCAGGTTTTCCTACACCGGAAATACACTTGAAGAGACAAAGGGTTCAGTACCTGATGGGCTCAGGCGCTATTGGGACAAGGACGATCAGCTCTAGAACACCTTGCTCTCAAACGTGTGGTGTGAGACTCGAACTTGGACAAGGGGTACACGATGTCAGTGAATGACACCTCGGCTAAGAGGGCGAAAGAGCCAGGGCCCAACTCCTCTGTTGAGTTCTTCCCGTTAAGGAACCAGGCTCACGGATGAGAAACGGTTCAGTACCCAATGGGCACAGGCACAGCACGTCCAATTACACGAGGCAAGTTCATAGACAGTGGAACACCTCGTACGAGTCAGACGAGAGCAAAAATCGTCTGGGTGAAGAGTCGCCACTACGCGTGCCTGGAGACAGATATAGAGGCTGTCACAGGCTAAGGGTAGCCCACCCGAATTGTCAAGGCATGCCGAAATCGGATGTGCTAGGCCTACAAGGCGCATAACGGTGGCACAACGTAATCATGCTCCAGGAGGAAATCGCATGGACATCCGTGATGGTTACAATGGAGCGAACGCAAAACAAACAAACAAACAAACAAATATAGCATATGGAAGGTCTGATGGCAACCACCAGTGACTACCAGACTAACCACAGTGTGACATTATGCTGCTAGAATGTCTTGCTCATGTGTTCCGGAGTCTCCAAAGAATAAGTAAAGAATAGCAACACTTTATTTTCTTTGTATGTTGTAAGAGGTGACTAAGGAGGTTTTGGGGTGAAGTTGGGGCAGAAAAAAAAATGAAAGTTTAGAAATAGTCAGGTCAAAATCATCATCACACCAGTTGGAAATGGTGGTCCTGGTCCCAGGCTCTAATTTGTTGAATAGTCCTCTTGGTCTGAAAAACCACTCCATAACAATAACCCCAGCAGGAAAGTCAAACTGTCAAATACTGCATGTAAGGAGTTGCAGGGAGGGATTTTGTAGCTGTGTGATAAAGGTTGCATGCTCTTGCTGCGACCATGTCATGTACAGGGTGAGTTTTTAAATTTACCTTCCGAAAGTGCCAACAGGAAAGTGTCAAACACATATTACCATATCTCAGACATAGTCTCATTAAAGGTCTATGTTTGGCAATTTGTTCCCCCTACCCCAGCTGCCTTGAGCAAACTTTCAGGTGCAACTTCCCAGCTATATGAAATAGTTACCTCTTCTATTGTTTTTCCTTCTAGACAGACTTTTTTTTTATACAGTATATAATTAGGTACTTCTTTACTTTCATACTTTCTCTATTAATCTAAATTCTTCCTTTTCTGGGCCTTGAATACAAATTATCTGGGTTTCTTGTTATATTTGATTCATATATTTTGATGGTAGGATATCCAATTCAATCACAGTAATATTTGGATATAGTGACTTTCTAGACAATAATTACATACATTAGGTTGTCATTCCTTTCTAATGCCCTAGATGCCCAAAGGCTGCAGCTAAAATTCTGCCAGGTAGTAGGCCATCAAAGACACATCACTATCAGACATATATATATAACTATTCATCTATATTCTTTCAGTTTTTAATATGATACACAGAGCAGAAACCTGAGCTTTCCAGTTGATGTATAAACTGGAGAGCACAGATTTCTGCGATGTGATGCTGTTATTTGTAGTTCTTGTATGATAATATGATAAAACACATTGATATATGGCTTTATCACGATATGGATTAAACAAGCACAGAATGGAACAAAAATATAGATGAATAGTATGATTATCATGCCTACTATTGTTCCATTCTGTGTTTGTTATAGAGTTATATGTTTGTTTATTTTGATTTCAAAATATAAGTTTATTATATCATGTATTTGCTGTTATTAGCTCACTACAGGGTATATATTTTTTTACATATCTTTTATTATAGGAAGCATATTTATTTACCATAGTCATACCCATTCATACATTTTATCACAGTCTTCCATTTATTCAATTTTTAAATAGACATAAATTTTTCTATTATATTAGGCTTTCTGGTGCTACCCCATTTTGTGCTAACCCCTTTTGTGTGGTTACGGTCAATGTTATTAATATATTTCTATGTATATAGTCCTATACGTATAGGTCTACGCTATGTATTGAGTAGGGCCTAAGTCACAAGTAGTTAGCAAGTTTATCCAAAGTTAGTACAACTACTTACTGCGAAGGGTGGGGCTTGTTTCTTCGGTGACTTGATGTAGGGCGACTTTGTGCCATTTCTCTAATTTTACCATCACTAAAATATGTATTATAAGTGGTTGCTCTGGAAGTTTGCATACTCCAGAGTTGTCTTGCATTTTCTTTGATGCGCATAAACTCTCGAAATGATAAATGTGCATCTTTTTCAAGCTCTCCCAAAATAGAGCTGTCTAGAGCATAATGCCCAAGTGATCTTACTCTCTTCAGTTTTGTCACAGGTTCTTCATAACCTGGTAAAATATGACCCGTAGTCATGTCTATTGAGAAAATGAACTTTAGTGTTTAAAAATGAAAATAACTTTAGTTAGTAACAATAACGGTGTCGGTCCCTAGCACAATTTTTCAGAATGTTTACAAGCGCCAAGCAACCGACAAAACGGAAACGACCTTAAAAAGAATTGGATCATATCGTGACCTCGGATATAACAGAACTGTGTCCGCTTGCAGGTCACGATCATGCCCAATCACAAAAAAATATAGTCAAAATTGTTTTTTTATTTAACGTCCAACAATCAAAAGTCAGTATAACTGCTGTAGCCTTTGTGCACTGATCAGTCACGACAGAAAAAAAAAACTACTTGGTATTATCATGAAAAGACCACAGTATAAGCTGGAAGAGTTAGCTTTGATACCGCTGCCCTGTCTGAAACCTGCAAAAGGTAAAGCAAAATGAATAAAAATGGATACTAAAAACACTTACCTTACCTATAAATAAAAATATATAAAAAGTATATAAAAAAATACAATAAAACTACATAGGGCAAATCTCAACGTGTCGGTCCAAATGGGACCTTTTTCAAGAGACAAATAACTATAAAACAAAACAATAATACATAAAATAGATGGTTGAAATTTTATCGAGCCATGTTTCTATGACGCAGAAATGGAAACGCATCTAGTAAAATAGAAAATGCGTGCTTTCATTATAAACAAACTGGAAAGTGGGAAATTAGAGGCACTAGAGATGTGGTTGGTGGTGTTGAAAGAATAAAAAAGAAACTGACACTAATCAATAATATAAGAAAAATACCTTTTTTTAACATTGCTTGATATTTTATTCATCTATTTTATGTATTATTGTTTTGTTTTATAGTTATTTGTCTCTGAAAAAAGGTCCCATTTGGACCGACACGTTGAGATTTGTCCTGTGTAGTTTTATTGTATGTTTTTTTTAAAAACTCGAATGCGCGTGCGCATCTTAAACTCGAATGCGCGTGCGTATCTTAAAATTGCGTGCGCATCTTAAACTCGTGTTCGCATCTTAAACTATAATGCGCGTGCGCATAATAAACTCGCGTGTGTGTGCGTATCTTTAACTCAAATGCGCTTGCACAAGTTAAAATCGCGCGCGCGTACGCATCTTAAACTCGCATGCGCGTGCGCATCTTAAACTGGCGTGCGCCTGCACATTTTAAATTCGCGTGCGCCTGCATGTCTTAAACTCGCTTGCGCGTACGTATCTTGAACTCTCGTGTCGTGCGCGAGAAAAAAAACCCACCGTTCAAGCTGTCGCCGTGGGTCGTATCGAGGACTCGTAGGTACCCCGAAAAAAAAGTTAGCGGTCAGTCGACTGAGGCGGAGCTTCATGCGGTCCCCGTTCGACAAGACGTGCGAAGAGTATTGCCTACATTCGCCTGCCGCCTTGCGGCTGCGAGTTTGCGCTGGTTCACCTACGGAAATCTTGTTACGACTTTTACTTTCTCCAAGCAATCGAGTTCGAGCTTCTTCTCGGCCAGCGGTGCCGGCACTAGCGCGCAAGGCCGAGACCAATGCGAGGCCCTCACTTAACCGCTCAATCGATAGTAGCGATCGGCGGTGTGTAAAAAAGGCAGGGACGTAATCAACGCGAGCTTTATGGCTCGCGTCTACTGGGAATTCCTCGTTCATGGGGAAGAATTACAAGCCCCAAACCCTAGCACGAAAGAGAGTCAACGGGTTTCCCAACCCTTTCGGGCCAGGGAGGCATCCACGCTGACTCGTTCAGTGTAGCGCGCTTGCGGCACCGGACATCTAAGGGCATCACAGACCTGTTGTTGCTCAATCTCGTGTGCTAAACGTCACTCGTCCCTCTAAGAAGTTGCGACGGCGCATCGAGGGACCGGCGAACTATTTAATAAGCTAGAGTTTCGTTCGTTATCGGAATTAGCCAGACAAATCGCTCCACCAACTAAGAACGGCCATGCACCAACAACCCACCTAATCAAGAAAGAGCTATCAATCTGTCAATCCTTACAGTATCTGGACCGGGTGAGTTTTCCCGTGTTCAGTCAAATTAAGCCGCAGGCTCCACTCCTCGTGGTGCCTTTCCGTCAATTCCTTTAAGTTTCAGCTTTGCAACCATACTTCAAACGGAACCAAAACACTTTCCCGGAAACTGCCCGCATAGTCATCGAAGCAACTCCTGCGGATCGTTAGTCGACATCGTTTATGGTCAGAGCTACGACGGTATCTGGTCGTCTTCGCGCCTTTGACTTTCGTTCTTGATTAATGAAAACATTCTTGACAAATGCTTTCGCAGTAGCTCGTCTTGCGGCGATCCAAGAATTTCACCTCTAACGCCGCAATACGAATGTTCCCGTTTGTCCCTGTTAATCATTACCTCCAGTTCCGAAAACCAACAAAACAGAATCGAGGTCTTTTTTCATTATTCCATGTACCATTATTCAGGCAGCCGAGGCCTGCTTTGAACACTCTAATTTTTTTAAAGAAACGGGCCGGCCACCCGGGACACTCAGTGAGGAACACCCACGGGAGAGAGCCGACAGACGGTAGGGCATTAGACAACGGGCAGTGAACCGGCGCGAACCGGTAGCCCGTCTGCGCCTGAGATCCAACTACGAGCTTTTTAATTGCAACAAATTTAATATACGCTATTGGAGTTGGAATTACCGCGGCTATTGGCACCAGACTTGCCCTCCAATTGATCCTCGTTTAAGGGTTTAACGTGTACTCATTCCAATTACGGGGCCTCGAAAGAGTTCCGTATTGTTATTTTTCGTCACTACCTCCCCGTGCCGGAAGTTGGTAAGTTGTGCTTTCTGTCCTCCTTGGATGTGGTAGCCGTTTCTCATGCTCCCTCTCCGGAATCGAACCCTGATTCCCCGTTACCAGTAACAAACATGGTAGGCATGTCACGTACTATCGACATTTAATAGGGCAGACATTTGAAAGATGCGTCGCTGGCACATGAGGCCATGCGATCAGCACAAAGTTATCCAGAGTCACCAGTGGGGACGCCGCATCCCGCTAAGGGCAACGGCGATTGGTTTTGAACTAATAAAAGCGCTCTTTTCACGACGGTCGGAGCTTGGTAAGCATGTATTTGCTCTAGAATTGCCACAGTTATCCAAGTAGGATCGTGTCATCTAAGGAACCTCTACTGATTTAATGAGCCATTCGCGGTTTCACCGTGAGACTGTGAACTTAGACATGCATGGCTTAATCTTAGAGACAAGCATATGACTACTGGCAGAATCAACCAGATAGCTATCAACAAACACCGACATGACTGCACCGTAGCTAGGGGACTGGGAGACAGCACTCTGTGCAGAGCGAATCCCATAGGCCCCGGCGATATCGACGGGAAAGACTACTACGGACATCGAGCTTGCCACCTACTGGACGAGCAAACAGTTACTCCAGTACAGACAGAAATACTACAACAATTTTCTAGCTGCCGGCCCGTACCTCGTTGCGAGAGAACAGGCTTTTAACGAGACATAGTCGAGCCACAAAATAAATTCACGCGGGATACCAACTATTTCTCTTCACCATACTGACACAGTTAATGCGGCACCTCTCTCTCTCTTACTGCTGGAAAGCAACGAGGAACACTTGCCTTGTTCGCCACGCTCAGCCGGCGGAGACTGTAGACGCACGCTGTTTAACATTGGGAATATCAGCTCGTCGATTGTATCGGGAGTTCGCACCAGATATACTTAGTTCCAACCAAGAGTTAACAGGCTAACTCTGCGTGCTATCTTAACGTTATAGAGGCAAGGATTTAGTATTGGATGGACTATGGTATATTTCTTCATTCCTTCTATATAGCTCGGCTCGGGTTAGGTGTATGGTATAGTTATGAAAATTGGCGAAATGTGGTTTTTGACTACGCCAAATCGATCGGTGCCATCATCTATCTTGTGGAAGCAAAGGTTGGGGCACTTTGCTCGGGTGCTTAATAATAATTTGCAGAGTTAAAAGACACAATTCTAGTATAATCTTTGCTTAGACTCGTTGTCATAGTGTGATTTTCAAAAGAAGCATCTGTGACACACGAAGCCCGTGTTGTGGGGAAATTGAAACACTAAATATCAAAATTTAATAATATCAAACCAAATCAGACAAAGAAGAAGGACGCGGTTTCAATCATCTACTAAGTCATTTAATGAATTCCATTTTTAAAACTTTGTTTACTGAATATTTCTAGAGTATTAAGCTCAGAAATGAAGAACATGTATTAAAAAAAATTGTTTCATATTAATCATCGTTTCTAAATCATGAGGTACCCTTTTATCAACCATAAAAATTACAATTTAGCATTTCAAACTGCTGGCTGCATATCAGCAGCAGATAGTCCAGACAGCGGTTTATCAGTTTAAAATGAGTGTAAGAAAGGATATGCTCTTAGATCTTATATCTGATCCAATCACGATACCGGAAATAACGAAAAAAGTACAGAGGTGAGGAAACATTCCATTCTCCAGATTGCATCGTGCTAATCTGCAGGAGTTTGAGAACGAACGCACATGAAAAATTGTAAAATAAATGATAAAAATACTCTGTATTAGAATCTACCCATGGGAGCGGTTGGTCGTCATTTGTACAATTCCTCCGCCCACAATAAGTAGGGCCTGTATTCAAATCTCACTGACTGTCCGTCCATTCGGAAAGAGACAATAATTCTTGACCGTTAACAATGGCGTCCACAATTAAGCGCCACCCCAACTCAATGGTCAGTTATGGATGTTGCTTCTCATGTTAGCTTATACAATACAATTGACAGTCGCGCAGAACAAAGAAGCAGAGCACGTGGTTTCAATGAAGGAACTGCGTGGCGTTCAAAATGGCGATGAAGAAGACGCTATCTTCAAAAATAAAATCATGTACTCAGTCATTGAAGGCTTTCCGTGATAAAACTATAGAATATTTCAAAAGCATTAAGTTAGAAAATAAAGACCACGTTTAAAAATAACGAAAGGCCCAGAACGAAAATTACAATTTAAATTGAAAGGTAAGAAAGGATAAGCTATTAGATCTTCCTCTTCTGCGTTCGTACTCAAACTCCTGCAGAATATCATAATGTAGTCCGGAGAACGGAATGCGTTGTATCATGGTTTACAGCATTGCTTCGATATCTGCACATTTCGGCCTGACACATCCTACTTGAACATGGCTTTAGTCACTGACCCTATATGGGATGGGGCAGCCAACTCTATCCCATAACCTCCTTAGTCGCCTCTTACGACATACATGGAAGGTAAACAGTGTTGCTATTCTTTGCTCACACAGTAGGAGACAACTGTATAACCAGCTAGTCTCCGTTTTCGGGAGTACGTCAAAGTGATTGAAATCCGTGCTGAAGTCGGATGTGTCAGGCCGAAAGCTGCATATATCGCAGCAGTGCTGTAAACCGTGACACAGCGTGAGTGAATTTTTTTTTTAAAAACGCGCAATAAAAATTAGATTTAAGCATCTCAAACTCCTGCCTGTCACCAGGAAATGTGAGTCCGGAGAGAAGTTTTAGAATAAGTGTAAGAAATAATACGTTATTAGATCTTATAAGATGGGCTCCATGAAGAGACAAAATAACGAAACAAAGTACACGTCTTGTTAATCTGCAGGAATTTGAGAACGAACGCACACGAAGAAGAAGAAAAAAGTAAGAAATATGTGTCAAAACGAAAGTCGCAAATATCGCAGCAATGCTGTAAACCATGACACAACAGGAATTTTTGTAAATACTTGAACATTAAAAATTACAATTGATTATATCAAACTCCTGCAGATCAGCAGGAGGTAGTCCAGAGGTCAGTGTAGCAGTCTAGAATAATTTGTAAGAAAGGATAAGCTATTCGACATTCCTCTTCTGCGTTCGTATTCAAACTCCTGCAGATTAGCCTCTTAAACTCGCGTTCGCATGCGCATCTTAAACTCGCGTGCGCGTGCACATCTTAAACTCGAATGCGCGTGCACATCTTAGAATCGCGTGCACGTGCGCATCTTAAAATATAATGCGCATCTTAAAATCGCGTGCGCGTACGCATCTTAAATTCGATTGTGCAAAAGCATCTTAAGATCGCGTGCGCATGTGCATCTTAAACTCGCGTGCGTGTGCGCATTTTAAACTAGCGTGCGCATCTTCTACTAGCGTGCGCATCTTAAATTCGATAGTGCAAAAGCATCTTAACTCGCGTGCGCTTGCGCATCTTAAACTCGAATGCGTATGCACATCTTAAAATAGTGTGCGGGTGCGCATCATAAACTCGCGTGCGCATCTTGAACTATCGTAATGTGACAAATTTCGATCATATTTGCACAAGTGAAATGATATATAAATAGATATACATGCTAATCTAGTGTTTGATGGTGGCATAATAGGTTTATTTTGGACTTAATATTTGCCGACAACGAATTGATAACTATCACACAGAACAAGTTCGTAGCGCGAATGCTTCACAAAGAGTGAATTTTTTACATGATCTAATTGCGCAATGTAAAAAATTTCGATCATATTTGCACAAGTAAAATGAGATCTAACTAGATATACTTTGCTAAACTAATGTTTGATGGTGGCATAATAGGTTAATTTTTGAACAATCTTATGGTAAACGGTGATCTAACAAATCCATCTTAAACGCGCGCATCTTAAACTCGCGCGCATGTGCGTATCTTAAACTCGCGTGCGTGTGTGCATCTTAACCTCGCGTGCGCGTGCGATTCTTAAACTCGAGTACGCATGCGCATCTTAAACTCGCGTGCGCATCTTAATCTTGCGTGCGCGTGCACATCTTAAACTTGTATTGGCGTTCGAATCTTAAACTCGTTTGCGCGTGCGCATCTTAAACTTGCGTGCGAGTGCGAATCTTTAACTCAAGTGGACGTGCGCATCTTAAACTCGTGTGCACATCTTAAACTCGCGTGGGCGTGCGCATTTTAAACTCGCGTATGCGTTCGCATCTTAAAATCGCATGCGCGTGCTGCGCATCTTAAACCTGTGTGCGCGTGCACATCTTACACTCACGTGCGCATCTTGAACTATCGTAATGTGACAAATTTCGATCATATTTGCACAAGTGAAATGATATATAAATAGATATACATGCTAATCTAGTGTTTGATGGTTGCATAATAGGTTTATTTTGGACTTAATATTTGCCGACAACGAATTGATAACTATCACACAGAACAAGTTCGTAGCGCGAATGCTTCACAAAGAGTGAATTTTTTACATGATCTAATTGCGCAATGTAACAAATTTCGATCATATTTGCACAAGTAAAATGAGATCTAACTAGATATACTTTGCTAAACTAATGTTTGATGGTGGCATAATAGGTTAATTTTTGAACAATCTTATGGTAAACGGTGATCTAACAAATCCATCTTAAACGCGCGCATCTTAAACTCGCGCGCATGTGCGTATCTTAAACTCGCGTGCGTGTGTGCATCTTAACCTCGCGTGCGCGTGCGATTCTTAAACTCGAGTACGCATGCGCATCTTAAACTCGCGTGCGCATCTTAATCTTGCGTGCGCGTGCACATCTTAAACTTGTATTGGCGTTCGAATCTTAAACTCGTTTGCGCGTGCGCATCTTAAACTTGCGTGCGAGTGCGAATCTTTAACTCAAGTGGACGTGCGCATCTTAAACTCGTGTGCACATCTTAAACTCGCGTGGGCGTGCGCATTTTAAACTCGCGTATGCGTTCGCATCTTAAAATCGCATGCGCGTGCTGCGCATCTTAAACCTGTGTGCGCGTGCACATCTTACACTCACGTGAACATCTTAAACTTGCGTGCTCATCTTAAACTCGCGTTCGTCGACCACGAATTGATAAATTATCATGAAGACAAGTTCGTAGCGTTAATGCTACACAAAGAATGAAACTTTTACATGATCTAATTGCGCAATGTGACAAATTTCGATCATATTTGCAGAAGTAAAATGAGATGTTAAACTAGTGTTTGATGGTGGCATAATAGGTTTATTTTGTACTTAATATTTGCCGACCACGAATTGATCATTATCACACAGAACAAGTTCGTAGCGCGAATGCTTCACAAAGAGTGCATTTTTTTACATGATCTAATTGCGCAATGTCGATCATATTTGCACAAGTAAAATGAGATCTAACTAGATATACATGCTAAACTAGTGTTTGATGATGGCATAATAGGTTTATTTTTGGCATTATAGCTCACCACACGACATCTAGAAAAAAAATAGATCACTACAGCCTAAAAATGCTGGGTTGATGACTACGTCCTGAATAGGATACGCTACCAATTTATTTATAACACAAATGACATAAATACTTATTCACTATTATTACTATGGAGTGTGACAGCTAACTCCAACTCAAAATCTCCTTAGTCGCCCTCTACAGTATGTATGGCAGGTAAAAGTTTCGCTATTATTACCCCCCCCCCCTTTTTGGCCCACGACTATTACACGTCTATTTTGATAACAATTTTCATGCGCAAGCGCATTTGTGCTTTGTAGTCACGTGACATCCTGATGCTATGTTTGTAAACAAAATCATCAAGCCACTAAGATAACGCTTCGTTCATCTGTATGTAGCCCCTATATCTATTTTTTTAACGGTCTGTTGTAAAACGTGTACAGTATTTTTATCTGATATATCAACTTCAGCTGCGTGTCTTACCATGTGCAACTATAAACTAGTATAAACTAATTCTAATCCTTTTAACCCCCATTTACAGAAATCTATAATTTTATGCAACTTATCTAACACTGCAAATGTCACAACGGTGGACGAAATCAAATTTGCGCCGATATTTGCCTATGACAAACACTTTATGGACTAAAGATACGAAGGAATAAAATAAATTATATTATTAGTGTAAAAATTTTTCATTTTGCACCAGTTTTCGATTACTTCTATACTATCGTTTAATTCGTTGAACTTTGTCAACCAAGCAAGCAAAAGTCATGTGGAGTGAAATAGGCAATCGCGTTTCAGAGCAACTTGTTATCTCTTGTGTTGTCAGTATGATGAGTATGTACATGAAGGTGTTGAAAGTGAAAGAGTCAAATGTGAAAGGTACCTTAATCAAGAAAAAGACAATCTTCATTTTTTGGCCACTTCATGAGGCAGGTAGGTTTGGAGAACAGAGTTATTACATGTAAATTGAAGGCAACAGAGATAGAGGGTGACAACGTGAGAAAATATTAGACAGTTTGACAACCTAGCATGACAGGGAAACAACAACGATCTTGATACATAATACTGTGAACATCTACGCCAGCCGGCATGGCACCTGATGATGATGTCAATAAGTTAAATCGGTGACTTTCAAGTTTCCTTCACACCAGGACACCATGAGTGATGAAAACATTTCTGGATTTTTACCCATAGGCCCTATAGCGAGACTCAAATTTTTTCCTTAATCAAAGTCTTTGGCAAGGCACATACAGAAGAACAAAGTTAACAATTCAAAAGCTATATTTATCCAGTGGCAAAATATGGTTGTGAGACGAGCAGTGACATCCGCAATGCAAAAGAAAACATTTAAAATGAAATGCTATAAAAAGGCCCTAAGAATATTATACACAGAAAAAGATCCATTATAGACATCCGTAAAGACCAGAATATAGAATTTTTTCTCAAAACTTTCAAAAATGTAAGCTAACATATGGAAATATAGAAAAAAAACACAATGGGTTAGAAAAATTAGTCATTTAGGAAAAGATTATAGGAAAGAAAACAAAAGGCAGATAAATACTACCGTCAACATAGGATATCAAAGACAATTGAAATATAACACTGGTAGAAGCTGGACAGTTTGTACAGAACTGGGTGGCTAACAGATTGGCAGTGAGGATAATATTCTGCAATGGGCAAATCACATGGAAGAAGAAACCACATTTCAATAGCCCTAGTTCATTTGGAATATAGGGCAGCAACCTTCACTCTTCAATAATTTATTGTGCGCTGTCTTCTTCATCCATGCTCATAATGTTTCAATTTATCTGGTTTCTACTGCTACTGTTCTTCATCATGTGTTTTTTTGGCCCACCAACTTATGCACTTTTCTTGTAAGTCCAAAATCAAGCACTTGCCTAGTTATGTTGTGAAGTTTCTTTCTGACAAACCAATCATGCAACAGAAAACCTTAGTTGATGACATGCCTTTATATTGAGGTTATCTTCTTATAGAAGCTTCATGGCACGTCATCTATACAATACCATAGTCGTAACCTTTGATAACAGTTACCATGTTGTTCCAACAGGCCGACGTTGTGCTTGAATTAGTTATGGGCACGGTGTGGGTGGGCGGAACAACAAAGAAACCTGTCGCAAGGGCCAGAGTTGTGCCCTGATGTCGACGTCTGTTTCGATGGCATTGGATTCAAAACACCATCGAGTCGAATGGGTGCTAGAACAGAGGGCAGAGCACTTATGGAATTGCCCCACATGCTGTGAGGCCAGTTTTCTAATCAAGTATCAAGTTTCTTTCTGAGGCAACATACTATCCATTTCCATTTGTTTTTCTCTTATTTTCACTTGATGTTAATTTCTTCTCTTCCACCTGGCTGCATTTGTTGTCTTCATTCATCTGATAAGTAGATGATGGTGATGATGATGATGTTCCTCCTTCGCAAGCGAAGATGAGCATGGCATGAAAACATTAAATGCGATGAAAAAAACATGAAAAAAACTGGTAATTAACTAATTTGGTTTGTGAATTCGTAGATGCCCAATGAGTCCGATTTGTGCACCGAAAGTTCTATTGCAGTGCATGCAGGAGTGCTGAAGGTTCGGGGTAGGAGAATTTTTGAATTTGTCCTTCCACTTCTTGCGCTTGTGGATTGCCCACAGTGTTCTTTCTTTTTCAAATTTCGTGATGCCAGCAGATGGAGATATCTATTCATTATAATCTTCTGTTCTTTTTGGTATTGTGATGTTAGTATATTTATTTCACAGACCTAGAGTTTAGACATAATTGTCAATTTTTTGAGTTTTATAAAGAAGCAAGGTCGGTGAAGAAAATTTGGTAATGTCAATGCATCCAGAACTTTTATTAATGTTCACCCTTACAGCTAGCTCAGTGCCAGCTCATGGTGTTAACACAAGAGAACTTACACATTAACTCTACTGAGGAACAGTAAACATTAATTGTGCTGTGATTAAAACCACTTTTTAACCACCTGTCCTATTGTATTGTGTGTATGGCCTTTTTCATTTTGCAGATGGTCATTAACGCCTTAGCTGCGGAGGTATTCTTAAGGATACAATGAAAAGCCACAGCCATTTTGCTGAGATCCACTCTTCTTAACTTTCCAGGGAAAAAAATCTGTCTAGAAGCTTATAATAAAGCACCCAGACAAATTCTTTCCCTGGCAAACTAAGACAAAAAAATTCTGAAAAATGGTGGCAACCTCTCATCGTATTCTTAAGGAGATCTCCACAGCTAAGGAGTTAAGCAAAAGAGAAACTAGTTGAGCATCATCTCTCATGAATGAATCTTCTATTTGATCAAGTCACTGACATAGCATATATAAATAACCAAATGGCCAGAGGGTGTCCGACAAAGTGGATGGTGCCGCAGTAACCTAATGAACAAATAGTAATGCAAAATGATGTAAAAAGGTTACTAAACACTTACCTAGCCTATTAATAAAAATATATTTTTAAGAAAAAAAACAAAAAACATACAATAAAACTAAACAGGACAATTCTCAACGTATCGGCTCAAATTGAACCTTTTTCAAGAGACAAACAACAGAAAACGACAAAATAAAAAAATAAATAGATGTCTATATTTCATCAAGCCCTCGTCTCCATAATAGCGCAGGGATGGCAACGCATCTAGTCAAGGTGAAAATGCGTGCATTCATTATAAACAAACCGAAAGTGGGAAATTAGAGACACTAATGATGAGTGCAAGAATAATAAAAGAAAAAGATAAGAAAAATACCCCTTTTGTCACTCTATCAGACAGGCAGGTTTTAAGAACATAGTCACAACAGGCACGACTGAAGGGAACAGAGACAGATGGGGACGTGAGAAAATATTCATGTGACAACCTAGCAAGGCTTGGAAACAACGATCCTGATAACAATACTGTGAACAGAGAACCATGGTCACCTACGCCAACAAGAATGGCATATGACAATGATAGATGAGTAATGATGAGGTTGTGTGGTGGTGGGGTGAGTGGGTTTGGGGAAGGAAGGATAGAAGAAGAATCAACATTTGAAAAAGCATGGAATGAATGTGAAACCAAATATAGACATAAACATATATATAAAACCAAACCTAAACATACATAGAAATGTAAACACACACCAAGAGTCAAGAAAGAAACACATAACAAGATGGACACAGATGTGTGAAGGATACCCACACAAAATGCACAGGCATGTAAATGTATCCACACACAGGAAAGGGCTCACACCAGAATAGGTATACACATTGACACAGAATGGAGATACGTGCATTAACATAAAAAAGCGCTCACATAAATATACATATATATATGTATACACAAATATGAACATTCATGCACATAAACACTTTCTCGTATAAATAATAACATGAACATTCATACACATAGAAACATATACATATATTAATGGAAATATAAACGTTCGTTCACATAAAGATAATGCTATAACAACTGCATATGTATACATACAAATGTGTGGCCCAAAGTAATTGTGTGGATACATAGAACCATGTAAAACGAAATGCATATACAAATAACTATATATGTGTGGGCACCCATCAAAGAGACAACTGCAATAAAAACGAGGAAATCAAAATCTAAATATGTAAATGATTTAACAATAACAAAATGGCAGAGTACAAAATAATCACATATTGACATACACAAACGAAAGAAGACATAAAGGAATTATATAGAAGAACGGCAAACACAAAAATAATAATTATTCACGAAAGTGTACAAAGACAAATAATTACAAGAATCAGTGCAATACGGGAGTAGAGGGTATAAAGAAAAGGTGGGTAACTCAAACAAAACGGTGATTAATGTTCATTCCGTTTGGTTGCAAGACTCCCATATGACAAATGAGACGATATTCCAAGGACTGACGTTGCCGGTCACCGGTATAACAACGTAACAAACCGGTTACAGAGACATCAGAGCTACCATGATGTGACGGGCTGTTAAAATGATTAGCCACTGGGGAGTCACGATGATTCGTGATATCTCTCAAATGTTCGGCGAATCTATCAGCTAAACGTCTACCAGTCTCACCAATATACTTCATATCACAACGCTTACATATGATAGAGTATATTAAGTTACGGGACACACATGAAAAAGAATCATATAACTTTGATATATAACTTTGAATCATATATAGAATCATATAACTTTGAAAACTTTGATATTCATGATTCTTTTTCATGTGTGTCCCGTAACTTAATATACTCTATCATATGTAAGCGTTGTGATATGAAGTATATTGGTGAGACTGGTAGACGTTTAGCTGATAGATTCGCCGAACATTTGAGAGATATCACGAATCATCGTGACTCCCCAGTGGCTAATCATTTTAACAGCCCGTCACATCATGGTAGCTCTGATGTCTCTGTAACCGGTTTGTTACGTTGTTATACCGGTGACCGGCAACGTCAGTCCTTGGAATATCGTCTCATTTGTCATATGGGAGTCTTGCAACCAAACGGAATGAACATTAATCACCGTTTTGTTTGAGTTACCCACCTTTTCTTTATACCCTCTACTCCCGTATTGCACTGATTCTTGTAATTATTTGTCTTTGTACACTTTCGTGAATAATTATTATTTTTGTGTTTGCCGTTCTTCTATATAATTCCTTTATGTCTTCTTTCGTTTGTGTATGTCAATATGTGATTATTTTGTACTCTGCCATTTTGTTATTGTTAAATCATTTACATATTTAGATTTTGATTTCCTCGTTTTTATTGCAGTTGTTTCTTTGATGGGTGCCCACACATATATAGTTATTTGTATATGCATTTCGTTTTACATGGTTCTATGTATCCACACAATTACTTTGGGCCACACATTTGTATGTATACATATGCAGTTGTTATAGCATTATCTTTATGTGAACGAACGTTTATATTTCCATTAATATATGTATATGTTTCTATGTGTATGAATGTTCATGTTATTATTTATACGAGAAAGTGTTTATGTGCATGAATGTTCATATTTGTGTATACATATATATATGTATATTTATGTGAGCGCTTTTTTATGTTAATGCACGTATCTCCATTCTGTGTCAATGTGTATACCTATTCTGGTGTGAGCCCTTTCCTGTGTGTGGATACATTTACATGCCTGTGCATTTTGTGTGGGTATCCTTCACACATCTGTGTCCATCTTGTTATGTGTTTCTTTCTTGACTCTTGGTGTGTGTTTACATTTCTATGTATGTTTAGGTTTGGTTTTATATATATGTTTATGTCTATATTTGGTTTCACATTCATTCCATGCTTTTTCAAATGTTGATTCTTCTTCTATCCTTCCTTCCCCAAACCCACTCACCCCACCACCACACAACCTCATCATTACTCATCTATCATTGTCATATGCCATTCTTGTTGGCGTAGGTGACCATGGTTCTCTGTTCACAGTATTGTTATCAGGATCGTTGTTTCCAAGCCTTGCTAGGTTGTCACATGAATATTTTCTCACGTCCCCATCTGTCTCTGTTCCCTTCAGTCGTGCCTGTTGTGACTATGTTCTTAAAACCTGCCTGTCTGATAGAGTGACAAAAGGGGTATTTTTCTTATCTTTTTCTTTTATTATTCTTGCACTCATCATTAGTGTCTCTAATTTCCCACTTTCGGTTTGTTTATAATGAATGCACGCATTTTCACCTTGACTAGATGCGTTGCCATCCCTGCGCTATTATGGAGACGAGGGCTTGATGAAATATAGACATCTATTTATTTTTTTATTTTGTCGTTTTCTGTTGTTTGTCTCTTGAAAAAGGTTCAATTTGAGCCGATACGTTGAGAATTGTCCTGTTTAGTTTTATTGTATGTTTTTTTTTTTTTTTTTTTTTTTTTTTTTTTTTTTTTTTCTTAAAAATATATTTTTATTAATAGGCTAGGTAAGTGTTTAGTAACCTTTTTACATCATTTTGCATCACTGACATAGCATGTGTTTTTGTGTCGTTCTCTTTTGTTCTTCGTCTTTTTTATCCAAAATTTTTAACAAATGCCATAGTTTTTTTCCAGGCAATGTGATTATCTGCCAGTGCTTGCTACTTTTTAATCTTGATAGAGTAAAATATTTTGGTGACTGTATATCATACCTGTCAACTGCCCGTAAATTCCCGTAATTTTTACGGTTTCTTCCAAGCTGTACGGTTTTACGGGCATACACCGGCATTTACAGAATTTTACGTGAATTTCTGCAGTTCTGTACATTTTTGTTTTTTTTACTAAATTTAGTGGTGACACTGATATTTTAGTATATATTTTAGTGGCAACAGTGATTCATGCGCAATAGTGCCATTTGCGGGTTTTATTTGATCTGGTCTTAGGGCGAAGTATTGTTGGAAACAATGCTTTTAACACACTACCCAGTACTTTAATTATTCTCAGTGCTGGGGATGTTGTCTTTATACCGAACTTAGGGAATTTTTGTCCACGTGCATTGACAGTTACTCAGTGTATCTACAGTAGACAAATACTAGTAACACATGTATTTTGTTTCTAGGCCTACTATAATATACATTGTTTAATTTATATTATAAGTTTTTGTTTGCCTCCTAGACCTAGGTAGTGTAGGTAGGCCTATAGTGAAATAATAGAATATGTTATTAGTTTATGTAGGCCTAAATCTGATCTTTAGACTTATCTTAAACCAATATTTTATTGTCATGTTGTTTCTTTTTAGTAATTACAAATGGAAAATGAGAAAAGGATGCCACTGACTGAAAATGAAGCCGTCATTGCTATAGATGCACGATCCCTTCCGATCACAGATGCACAATCTCCACGAGTCATAGTTGTACAGTCTCAGCCAATAATAGATGCACACTCTCCGCTATTCACAGATGCACGATCTCTGCTATTCATAGATGCACGATCCCTGCCAGATAGAGCTGCACAATCTCCACGGGTCATAGTTGTACGACCTCCGTCAATAGCTGATGCACAATCTCCGCTATTCATAGATGCACATTCTCCACCGGTCATAGGTGCACGATCTCTGCCCGTCATAGATGCACAATCTCCGACGGTCATAGATGCATGATCTCCGCTGTTCATAGATGCATATTCTCCGCCGGTCATAGTTGCACGATCTCCGCCGGTCATAGATGCACGATCTCCGCCGGTCATAGATGCATGATCTCTGCCGGTCATAGATGCATGATCTCCGCCGGTCATAGATGCATGATCTCTGACGGTCATAGATGCATGATCTCCGCCGGTCATAGATGCATGATCTCCACCGTTCACAGATGCACATTCTCCGCTGTTCATAGATGCACGATCGATGCCTGTCATAGTTGCACGATCTGTGCCGGCCATATATGCATGATTACTGCCGGTCATAGATGCACGATCTTTGCCTGTCATAGTTATACGATCTCCGCTAATCATAAATGCATGATGTGGGCTATTCATAGATAGTTGAAATTATAGTCAAATGCTTTATAGAGCACTCCAACAAGTTGTTATAGTTTCAAACGGAACTAAGCATCCATTCTCTGTATTAATTTTTGTTTTCATATTTCTTTTTTTTCATATAAAAGTTACATAAAGATACATAGGCCTAGTCTTTGTGTTTTATAATTTTCCCATACCATGACTGTCTATATTAAACGAAGGCAAACTAACCGTTAAAAACCCAAATGACCTTTTGGGGGGGGGGGCGCAGATGGAGCCCCCCCTCACCATTGTGTTTGATTTTACGGTTTTTCATGCTCAATTATGGTTTTTTATAACTTTTTTTATGGTTTTCGGTCTCAACAGGTTGACAGGTATGCTGTATATCTTGTCATAAAAAGTCTTTGTCCTTTATTAACAACAAAATGCATTTGTATTCACAAAGCTTATTAATTGATGAATATTACAATTTTTCCTATTTTTTACACTCACCGTTTATTTTCCTTCCACAGACCAAAATGCCAATTTTGTTTGCAGTGATTGCTAGAGGAACAACTGTACTTGCTAAATATGCCTCTTGTGCTGGAAATTTTACTGAGGTTGCTGAACAGATTTTGTTGAAAATTCCACAAGAAAATTCAAAACTGACATACTCTCATGGACGGTATGGTTATTATTTTCATTAAAATGAAAAACTAATTAGTAATAAGATTTCATGACAGGTGGGACTGTAGGTTTATATTGAACCATTCAGTAAAAATGTGAAAACATAGGGTAGTGATGTTATAATAATAAAATATTGATTAAAATAATGATTAATTGTCATCAAACTCATAGCCCTTCTGGATCATAGGGTACCACTTTAGATACATCAACACGAAAATCATGCCTTGCCTTGTTTGAGTTTGGAGAAATTTAACCATGCAAAGTCTTTGATATTATATCAATCCATAATTCCCATTGTCCCCCTCTTTTTCTACTCTCAACTGTCCCTTATAGGTCATTATTGGAAAGGGAATCATGTAACTTAACCACACGTTTGCAATGTTTAACCGCACAAGTTTACAATGTTTAACCACACAAGTTTGCAATATTTAACCATACAAGTTTGCAATGTTTAACCACACAAGTTTGCAATGTTTAACCACACAAGTTTGCAATGTTTAACCACACAAGTTTGCAATGTTTAACCATTGCTAGATGTTCTTTTTTGACCTGCAAGAGAATTTATTATGTTTCTTACATATTCATTGGTTTTATGTTCTGTATAATTGATGCACAATATTTGTCTATAAAATTTGTTGTCAAAGGCCTGAATTCTTCTCTCTATTTCACCATTAATACCTTAATAGTCATTAACTAACTGTATAGATCTATAAGTTAGCTTCAGAAGACTTGCACTTTTTTAAGAATGGCATTGAGCTGCAATGAATATCGATAACAACAAACTCCATTCCGGTTGTAATTGTCCAAAAGAAAAAACTCTCAATGAAACATTTGTGCAGATCATTGTTTTCAATTATTGTTGAATTTTTAGGCACCACCTTATACACTTAGTCACATTGCCAAAAGCTTGTTTGTGACAGTTGGAAATGTAATACTTTCTCACTAACCCCTCTACTACAGCAAGTGGAAACTTAAGTTCTGAAGACATAAATGACAGTACTGGACTCTCATTTACTGATAGATTTCTGTAGGCTTCCCTGATTTAAAAAATGTATAGTAGAGTGCTGCTTTTTGGTACATGTCAATATTCAGGTGGAAAACTTTAAACCTTTAAACTGTTATTATGATATCATGTTATTCATCTGCACCAGGATAGCATATGCGTTGTATCCGTAACAACAATATTGACAGGTTACAAGACAATGCCATGATTATTCTAATTTATACCACACTTAGGTTTTCATTTGAAGCAAGCTCGAAGTTTCATTTGTCCTTTTCAAATTAGTATGTTTAACTTAGCCCCAATATATTACTTCTTAACAGTTTCATGCTCCTGAGCATAAGACTAGAAGCACAGTCTCAACATTGATGCTGTTGTATATCAGAATATACAAGATTATATATACATGTTATTTATCATTTTAATCTGCATATCAATCAATCAATAAACCCGTAACCCTTTAGGGTCGTAGGGGTACTACATTGGATGCCTCAGCACACAGAGTCCTTCAGCGTATTCTATCCTCAGCGATGCGGATGAGTGTGGAAATATCTTACCCCATCCATTCCTTGATGTTGTCTGTCCATGCCTTTATTTGCATATATTGAGCTCTTATTCAATGTTTATTTGAAGTACTATAGTTGAACTTATTGTTGTATGTTAACACCAAGATCCCGAAATTTCAGTAATTACCATAAATATTGCTACCCAGAGATACAGATTTTTCACTATTTCGACTTCACAATACAGTACCTTGTATTGATTATTATTAATAAATTGAATTACGCATTTTACTGACATCACAGTGTATACATTGCATTGTTGGATAGCTGCTTCACAAAATGGCATACACAAAATGTAAAGTTGTTTAGTTTTTAAACCAGAATGATTTATTTAAAATAGGGTATTTTATGTTATGTTTCAAACATCATAAGAACACGAAGATGGAAATACCTTGGTCACATTTTACGACTAGATGTAAACAGAATAAACCAACAAGCCCGTATGTGGTCAGCTGAGGGTAAAAGAAAAAGAGGAAGACCTAAAACAACCCTTAAAAACACCATTCTTCAAGAAAGGGAATGAATAGGCTGTAAGACCATCCAGGAACTAAAGCTGCAGGCAGCGAACAGCATCATATGGAGAACCAAAACCTCTGCCCTATGTGTCGCTTGCGGCCCAAAATGAACAAACTAACTACTTTTATGTGTTCAAAAATATCAGAAAAAATTGTTTAGTTTGTGTCTGATGATTCAGAGGACAATGAATTAGATTTAGATGATTAGATGAATTCTTATATTTTTATGTTGTATATGGATTGCATATTCAACTATCTTTCATTTGATATCCTATATGACCTTATACTTTGTCTAAATACAAAAGAAATAAATTGTTATTTTTTTGTTATTTTTTGTGTCCTTATGTTCTTTATTATGGACGTTTTTTATTAAAGTACGGATCGGTGTAATATCATATCCAATCAAGATGGCAAAAGTAAACAAAAGGTAAAACGTATTTTTGGAATAATGTGTGTTAAATGTTATAATTGCTGATATTATTATCATTTTAAAAATTGGAATAATAAAGTTAACTATTAGTTACTAATTATGATTTGGTTTCCAGTAAAATTTGTTGAACAATAATGAAGTTCTGGGGTGTTGAAAATGTGGTGGGTGCCGTTGATCACAGGTAATAGAAATCAAGAAATGGAAGTGGTTAACGTTAATGTTGTTTCTAATAATTTATACAACTATCATTGTTGTATTTCCACTTTCAGGCATGCAATGTAAAAAATATTTTTGAGTACACAGTTTCCCCTGTGATGTTTTTATTAAAAAAATCTTTGCCCACAAAATTTCATTTTCTTTGTAACCAGAGTCCATATCTTTTCCAAGACACTGTTTACTGGTTTGTTCATTGTTTCTGTAAAAATAGACTTTACACAGTTGACAGGCTGCCATCCTCCCAATGGTCTAACCGTCCATGCGTCCTTTTGTGACAGTCATCAAAGGTAACCATGATACTATTCTTTTCTCCCCAGGCCTATAATTGCCCACATTATTGTTTGTTTTGATTAGAAATTTGTCACTAGGTTTCAGTGTTTTTATTAAATAATTATTTAAAGCTCTACATGATAATCTCTAATTTTTTGGGACTTAACTAGATGTGTATCAGGTGTTATGTATGTTTACATTATGAATTTTAATATTCTGTTTCAGATTCTTGTTCCATTATGTAACAGAAGACAGAATTGTGTACCTGTGCATAACAGATGATGTAAGTAACAGCTCTTTCATGTGTATTTTAACTAGTCTAAATGTTTGTAGTGTTGGTCTGATAACTAGGATTCATGATACTGCAGTGGTTTCCACTAGCTGTATGGTTCATTGTTTAACCCTTACAACCCAGAATCCCAAAACTCCAGGATTTATACAAAATATAGTTTCCTCGAGATACCAAAATTTTGGTATTTCTACTTTACAAAACAGTATTCATGTTAATTGTTATTAATAAAAGGATATACATATTTTACCGATGTCACAAAGTACACATTGCATTGTGCAATATCGAAAAATTGTACTTACTGAGCAAAACTGAAATCCAACAGGTAGATCCCGGAAAAGGGTAATAAAGTTTTGCTGATACTAGAAAACACACACAAATTGACGTTTCGACAAAAAGACCTTTATCAAGACAGACAATTGAAACAAAATTAAAACATATAACAGAAAGCGAACAGTAATAACATCGACGGTCACATTTATATGAGTATCAATGTGACCATCGATGTTATTACTGTTCATTTTCTGTTATATGTTTTAATTTTGTTTCAATTGTCTGTCTTGATAAAGGCCTTTTGGTCGAAACGTCAATTTGTATGTGTCATTATGTGTGTTATCTAGTATCAGCATTGTGCAATAGCTGCTTCACAAAATGGTGTACATGTGTTGATATGCTGTCAGTAGTATTCATATTTTAAAACAAAAATTACTTTTGAACACCAGGATGTTCTGTGTATTAAAAAACAGCTGAACAAGTTGTTGAGTTTGCGTTTGACGATTCAGAGGACAACGAAGTAGATTTAGATGGTGAATATTCTGAAAATGATATGAAAATAGACTTAGGTGGATTGCTTGAGCCTGAGTGAATATATTATTGTTCTCTATAAATTACAACAGTTGTAATAATGCTGGTTTATCAGTGGGACAAGCTACAATCTGTGGGGGTGAAAGGGACGTATTCTACATAGTTTATCAAGTAAATTTGATTCTTCTTCTTCTATGTTCATTCTCAAACTCCTGCATATTAGCAGGATGTAGTCCGGAGAACGGAATGTGTTGTGTCATGGTTTACAGCATTGCTGCTATATCTGCGCTTTTCTGCCTGACACATCCGACTTCACCATGGCTTTGGGTCAATGACCCTATATGGGATGGGACAGCCATTTCCATCCCATAACCTCCTTAGTTGCCTTTTACGACATGCGTGGAAGGTAAACAGTGTTGCTATTCTTTGCTCCCCTTTCAGGCCCTGGTAACACACGGACAACTATTTAAAAATAATTTGATTTAAAGTCATAATTTGATTCAGGTTAGTCTCCTGTAATATGTTTGCACCCACATGTGAAGTAGACACAGCTAGACCTATGTGTAAAAATAGGTCTAAGAACATTCCAGAATCTATTTCTGGATAGTAACACTATTGAATTTTTAGAATTATTCCTGGACAGCAGTTTCAGACAAAATTGTATTGAGGCAACACAGAGGTTGAAAAATGTTAGCTTGCATCATCCAAAAGTCTCCACACTCTACAGCCAATAACATTTATTCTGTGTGTGCTTTTAATGTAATAAACATGCAAGTGACTTTCCAGCCATTGCATACAAGGACAGACCTTTGAAAAAAAGTCAAACTGTCAAATACTGCATGCTTCTCGTTAAGGAGTTGAAGGGAGGGATTTTGTAGCTGTGTGATAAAAGTTGCATGCTCTTGCTGTCATCACATCGTGTATGGGGTGAGTTTTTTAATTTACCGTCCGACAGAAAATCCCCGTCCTTACCAGGGATCGAACACTGGACCTCACTAGTGTGAGACCAACGTTCTAACCTCACGGCCATGGGCCATACTTTACTCCAAAAAAGTACAGACCAAATTCTGGTGCAGTTACTGCACCACTTATCTATGCTAAAGGAAGAGTCTACATGTTGGGAGGACTGACACATAACGCATGAACACTGGATGGCATAAGATCAGTTAATACTCTTTAACAGAACATAATTTTATGTTTTATTTCTTTTTAAAAAAAACTAAGATCTGTTGGGGTGTCCTTTTTATGTATTTTTTGCTCAGGAACCCAGGAGCAGTGGTTTTTGTTGGCCAGAGTTTAAAATCTTCAGTTGAGTGGTACAATTTTAGACTATGAGTGACTTCTGGGTAAACTTTGTATCATGAAACTGGTACTTTAATCAATCTGGAAAAAATTAAATTGGCCAACATGATGCTGAACATGCCACTCTGAACATGTCTTTGGACACAGAGAATAAAGACACCAAACATGGCTATGTCTTAATGTTGTAAAAATTACTTTACTTTTATCTGTTCAGATTTTTGGAATTATCCACATTTTTTACAATGCCAGCAATATCACCAGGACGAAGAATATATAGAATAAAAATATATAGAAATATTGTAAAGCTGAAATATCTGACACCACAAATTGTCGGTGTTCTACCACTGCCTAATTAGATAACAAAGAGTAGCAACACTGTAACCTGCCATGAATGCCATAAAAGGCAACTAAGGAAGTTAACTGTCCCATACTATATGCCAAAGTGGCCCAGAAGCCATGATGAAGTAATTTATACCAGGCTGAAATACGCAGATATTACTGACTTCCTTTAAACCATGACACAATGCATTCCACTTTCTAGACTACATCTTGCAAACTAACAGGAGAATGAGCACAGAAGAAGATGACAGTGAAGTTATCAGTCATTTTTCTTTGTTATTCACTCATGATCACATTGGTCTATCTTATAAAGACGGTTGAAGATGCATAGTGGATTGATTTAATTGTACTCATGCTTCCCCATATATACTCCATCCCTATCAGTGGAGCAGCACACTGCCTGTCAGAGAGTACAACTCATAGCATATAACTCTTTATCTGCGAACGATAATCCACAGAGATTTACAAATAAATTGCGACTTTGTAAACAAGACTTCGCTAAGTCTGATTTGAACTTGCAACCTCTGGAGCACAAAGCAACCAAGTTAACGACTATGCCACAGAGGCAGTCTGTCGTAAGCTTGTCACATTATCAAATTTTCCTTCAGTTAGATTAGGCAAGACTACATCTCTGCTCTGTACATTTAGTTAAGTCTATAGTTTTGAAGCACATTTTAGTCATTCTGCTTTCTTAGAGGCATTAAAAATGTATATTGCAAACCAACAGCAACAAGTGCACGGAAAAATATTGGATATTTCTTGTAGACCAAGATGCTAGATAAGAATGCAAATTATTTATTTTCCTGCCTCATCTTAGCCATGTATGCTGCTAGGCATGATGAGGAGCTGGAGTCTTCTTTATTTTGCTAACTGTGTTGCAGCTGATATAGTGTAGCCTTGGTGTTCTAGTATTTCACTGATTTCATCTATCAATCTTCATATGGGTCTTCCTCTGTTTCTCTTTAAAGATGATCTTTTATTGAATGCTTTCATTGGAATTTGATTTGGTTCCATTGTGATCAGGTGCTGAACCATTTGATTTTTCGAGTGTCAATGTGCTCTATGCACAATATTGTTTTAATCATATTTTGTATATTGTTTATTATAGTTGTCATTGTTTATTCTTTCTCTTTTTATTATTCCCAGGGCTGTTCTCTGACATTTCATTTCGCATACTGCAAGTTTTTGTTATAGTTTCCCTGTCAGATTTCAGGTCTGGCATTGATAGCATGGCGCCAGCATGAACACTACTTATCAACTTTCTTTTGGAGATCATGTCAATATTTTGGTGTTTCAGTAGTGGTGATAATTGATATAAAACTGTGTTTGCCTTCTAGCATCTTATCTCTATTTCTCTATCATTTCCTGTCTTCTGAGACTAGATACTTATATTTCTGTACTTGGTTGAGTTTTGTGCCGTCTGTATATTTCTAGTGGGGATTAATTTCTGCATATCTTCATTGTTTCTGATTTTGGTATGTTGATTCTCATGATGTTGATTTTGCAATGGATATTTAATGTGTTTAGGTGGTTTTGCAGTTCAGATGTATCATTGTATATCAATGGCTGATTGTCTGTGAATAGCAATTTTTTTATGTTGTTATTGTCTTCTTTTTCTTCGTTCTCTTGTTCTGGTTGGTTTTCTTGTTTTATTGCTGTTACGGTTTATTTTGTTAAATTTTTGTTTTAGTCAAGCATTCCTAATCTATCTTCGATGTAACTAAATTCTGGAGATAAATAAATGAGATGATTCAATTAACTGCGGTAAACACTTGATATCTTCTTTTATTAAATTAACTTTTTCACCAGAATAGTTTACCTAATCTACCTTTGTTTTTGCTATTAGTTTTCCTTCTACTCCTCCTGCTTGATCCTATTCTAATATCATCTATACAACTTCCTCTACTTCATTTGCTCTTGTTTTCATTTATTAAATAAAAAGAAAATTAATTATACAATTTTTTTTCCCAAAGGAATTTGATAGATCAAAGGCATTTCTATTTCTGCGAGAAATTAAACATAGGTAAGTTATCTACAATATTTTGCTTCTTTTTTTAAAATGATCATTATCAAAGCACTTCTGTGAATAGTCACCTGTTCTCTGATATTTTCCTAACAGAGGAAGATCTCAAGAACATAAACACTGTATTGGGTTCCTGATATAATGTCTTTATTTTACCAAATTAAAATTTGTGATCTTGTCTTATTTTTGGCGATGAGTTTGTCACTTTTGTTCACTGTGCCAGATAGGTTGAACGGACTGGTTCAATCCCCGTTGGTCTCAAGAATTTTTTAATTGTCCTCTGGCTTCCTTCTTAAATTTACTTGTATTAACAATTATTTGAAGCAAAATTGTATTGTCTATATATGTTATCCATGTTTACAAGAAGACCTATTGGCCCTTGTATAACTAATACGGATAGTATATGTTATATGTTTGTTGTTACTGAGGATATTTCAATACATGTATGGGATGTTTGTTGTTGTTGTAATAGTACTTGTCCTGATTGGTCCGTTCTGGTGACTTTGAGTGGATGGTTTGAATGGCTTGACAAAATCACATCTTTTTTTGGAGATGCGGTTAGTCAAGTACGGAAGAACGTGTGTGCAATTGTTGCTAGGCGATTTGGTGCCGTTGAACAGACTGGTTCAATTCCCATTGGTCTCATGTTTTTTTTATGCCAGGTAGTGGAGTTTTACTTTCAGCTCGAGTGTTTTTATGACATTATTTTATATGGGGAGGCCTTCCATATCTTGTGTATGTCCTAGATGATTTTTATTCAATATGGCTGTAGGGATCAATGCCATGAGCTGGCATTCTTTTACTAAGGAATGAACTTTGTTGTGACTTTATTGCAGACCCGAGGCCTTTATTAATGATTATTAATTGCAGATTAATGAAAGAGTTGACTCCCTCCCAGGCATGGATCTTCAGCAGGCTTTATCACAGCTAGAATAATGGGATAGGCTAGCCAACCTCCTTAGTTTCCTCTTATGATATGAGTGGCAGGTAGCAGTTAATTTCTCACTAAATGTTACCACTGGTCACTTGACAGCTGAGCACTTATGGGGAAATCGCATGCTATGATACTGACTCATAACTCAATTACAGTTACCATTTTACTGTTAATGATAAGCCCATGTATTGCTGTCAAACACTGCATGATTTCCCATTAGGGAGTTACAGGGGAGGTGGTATTTGTAAATGTGTGATTGTTTGTTTGTTTGTTTTGCGTTGGCTCCATTGTAACCAGCATGGATATCCATGCGATTTCCGCCAGGAGCGTGATTACGTTGTGCCACCATTATGCGCCTTGTAGGCCTAGCACATCCGATTTCTGCATGCCTTGACAATTCAGATGGGCTACCCTAGCCTGTGACAGCCTCCCTATCTGTCGCCAGGCATGCGGGTGTGTGGTGACTCTTCGCAGAGACAATTGTTGCTCATGTCTGTCTCGCACAAGGTGTTCCTCCGTCTATGAACTTACCTTGTGTAATTGGGCGTACTGTGCCTGTGCCCATCGGATACTGAACCATTTCTCATCCGTGAGCCTGGTTCCTTAAGAGGAAGAACTCAACAGAAGAGTTGGATACTGGCTCTTTCGTCTTCTTAGCCGAGGTGTCGTTCATCGACATCGTGAACCCCTCGTCCAAGTTTGAGTTTCACACCACACGTTTGAGAGCAAGGCGTTCTCGAGCTGAGCGACCTTGTCCCAATAGCGCTTGAGCCTATCAGGTACTGAACCCTTTCTCTCTGCAAGTGTATTTCCGGTATAGGAAAACCTGACAGTAGAGTTGGGCCAGGGTTAAAATCGTTGTCCTTTTGTACCTGAGTCCATCGGGTATGGAACCCTTTCTCTCTGCAAGTGTATTTCCGGTATAGGAAAGCTTGACAGTAGAGTTGGGCCAGGACTGCCATCTTTCTCCCTTTTTTTTGCTTGAGCCTATTGGGTACGGAACCCTGTCTCTTCGCGAGCATGTTTCCGGTATAGGAAGGCTCGACATTAGAGTTAGGCCAGTTCTTTTTGCTTTGCTAGATGCCCATTATTGGGTTGGGTCTCTGTTTATAAGGAAAACATGTAACTAGAAGCTCGTCAAGCTACATAGCTTGTAGTTCCCATTTCCTTTTCACTTTTTATTTGCAGTTGGCGCTGCCCTCTGACACTGTTCTGCCCTTTCATTGTACTCAGTATGAAAACTATTCGTCTCTCGCCATGTATCTACCTTTTTGTATCTTTTTCATTGGCCACCCTCCAATGTTCGGACTGGACTGACTAGCATCACTGTATGTCGACAGTGACTCTGCATGTGTTGGTGCTGATCGGAGATATTGTCTGTCTCTTATGCAGACAAATCTTTTTCCATCTGCTACCTTGACATTCTCGAACACGATCCCCAAATGATTTAGTCAGAATCAGCAAGAGCCGCTGTATTTCTGTTTCCAGGGTGCACCGCGAGGAGGTACATTTGGGATCTTGGTTATCTGCTAAATCTGGGTCCGCCAAGAGCATTGCGTTCCCTTTGCACCCCTAGATGTGTGATAAAGGCTGCATGCTCTTGCTGTTGTTACTCATGTAAAAGGGTGAGTTTTTAATTTATCCTCAGACAAAAAAAAGCTTAGTTCTTACCAAGGGTTGAACCCTTGTTCTCACAGATATGAGATTGACTCTCTAACATCTCGACCATGCACCACATCCATGTATTGCTAAAGGCCTAAAATGAGGGTAAAGAATAGTAAATACTGCACACTGCCGTGCAAGTCAGAATGTCCTTAGGCAACTAAGGAGCTTGGATGGGGTAAGTTGTTAAGAACATGGGGTAACCCCATGTTCTTCACTGTGATGAAACCTGTTAATTCCCTGCCTGGACTGCTGGGAGGAAATCAGCCTGTCTTTCTGCAGTGTGTCTCGAGATTGCAGGAAAGTCACAACAAAGACTCCTCCAGAGAGTAGAAGAATGTCCTGCTCGTGGCATTTCATGCTAAAGAGGCATTGAGTAAAATAATCAACTGAGACTTGCAAGAGCTCTGAAAACAGTCGCTATAAAAAGAAATGTCAAAGAAACTCCAAACTGGAGTTTTACTTTAACCTTCACTGCCTAGCATAAGAAACAAGAGTGGCAAACCTGTACTCCTTCAGGGTTCTACAATTATCACCACCATCTTTATCATTTTAATCATATATAGTGATTAGGATGATAAATTCCCTCTATAGTCATCAGACCTTTTAGAGCATGTTATTATCCCACACAATCAATGTTGTCCTTGGCATCTAATACATCACTTGATATTTAACCTTATCTTCTTTTCCACATTATGTCTTTGATTTTTACTGTTATCACAATTTTTCCATTTAATTCTTATCTGTAGGTTTCAGTCACAGTATGGAGTTCGAGCCCAGACAGCATTACCGTATGCCATGAATAGTGATTTTTCACAAACTCTGGCATCTCAAATGGTTTGTCAAAAATTTACTTTATTGTCCCCATAATTGTATGTGCTCTGTCAGTAAGTATTTCTTTGTGTGCCCCTCTTGAACTTACACATATAACATGAGATATGAGATTACACATAACATGAGAAAAATTTACTTCAATTTCCCCATAATTGTATGCATTCTCTTAGAATTATTCTGTTTATTTTTAACATTTTTGAAATCTGAATGGGTTAATGTAAGTAGATTTTTTTATGTTTAATTTGTTTTTAAATGTAATTCAGTTCATATGCAACTGTAATCACTAGGAATTTCTGTATTTAATTCTTGTTTGATACATAAACAAATTTGCTACATTTATCATCATCATTATTTGTTTGCCATTTTTAAATGAAATGTTAACTGAAATCTCTGTCTCCTGCATTGTTAGTTCATTCTAAGAGACTGTAATACAACCACCTCATGATGTTTCCTTCCTTCTTGTATCTTTGCTCAATGCCTCCTTAACTTTACCTTCAAGTGTGGTCTTCATCAAAATGTCATTGTGGTTTTTGTATCTTATTAATATTTTATTTTCTTTAGTTCTTTTATTTTTACAGTATTTATTAATATTTAGTGCTGAAAAAAAACTTCTTTGTTTTCTTTTTTCAAGAAGTTCTTTGCAGTTTTCTTTATAAACAATCTTTGTATGAACAAGAGTGATATCCACATCTCATAGATATCAATTCTGTTTTCAAGCTTTTTGTTCAGTGGTCATATTTCAGAACCATACCTTAATGTAGTTTATATATACATATTGCCCACTTTTGCCTGGTGGTAAAATTAATAACTTTGCTGTCTCCCAATTAGAAATATCTGATTTCACCTTTGATAGAAACTGGACAATTTCACCTTGTCTATCATCATTTATACAGCAGTTATTTTATTTAATCTGGATTCATCCTTCAAGTGAAGAACTTTGACTTTTCCAGTGATTTTAATTGACTACCACTTGATTTTAATTGAGTACAGTATCTCAATGAAAATAGATTATATCGTAATATATCGACTTGGACTTTAAACAAGACAATATCCAAAAGAATAAATCCATTTGAAATGAAGTGCTACAGAAAGATTCTACGAATGAACATTGAAGTTTTGAAATTACTGAACCTAACAAAGGGTGACTTCTAAATACCTGAAATTTATATGCATTTGTGTAAGGTAATTTTGCTATTGAAACACATCTAAAATTTTATTTATAATCTGTCATGCATTATTCATCAAAACATCATTTCTTGTGCAACCCATTTCTTAATCTCACATTCAATACTTTTTGTAGAGAAATATATCAGAAGATAAAGTTGATCAAGTCACAAAAGTACAGGACCAAGTAGAAGAACTGAAATCTGTCATGGTGGAGAATATTGGTATGTGTTACTTCTTTGTGTCCATATTTTGTAGGTCCAGTCTTTTACTGTCTATATGTCCTCAGAGTATATTTAACAAGTTTCAAAGTCAGTTGGTTGGATCAGCTGTCCATTGGCTTATGTCCTTTCACCTAGTGCCATTGTGTGATATATGTATGTGTTTGGGAGCTGGTTTTTTTGGTTCCATTTTGGGTGTTCCATTTATCTGGCTATGGAGGAAGAAGCATTTTTCTTTGTAATTATATTATTGTGCTGGGAAGTCTGTGGATTTTTTTACCCACCCCTATTCAGAGCCACAAAGTAAGGCATAACACCAGGAAGGTATATTAAGTATGTTGAAACATTCCATGAAGTAGAAGGGAAACTTTCATGCTTGTTTGATAAATCTGTTGTACAGCATAATCGTAGACAGAGTGGAACACATCAACACATGTTGCAGTCGTATGTGTGCAAATTTATCTGGTAGCAATTCTTCAGGAAATTACTTTAGCAAATTACTGTCCACCCATGTAAAACATATGAATGAACTTTGAACCAAAAACTTAATTAGTAAGTTTATATATCATAGCAAACACCATGTGAAATCAGTAAATACATCATTTATCAGCATCCAGAATTTGCAAATTGTTAATAAACTACTACTTTTCCACACTAATAAAATAGAATCATGTTACTATAGGTCAAAGAGCTACACCCCTCTAAATGGGCAAGCATATGTTCTGCGCCTGTTATTTTGAATAGAGTTGCATATTCTATCTAACTATTCGCTAAAGCCTTTATTGCCTTTCAGTGTCAGGGGTAGAAGAGTACTCTGGAGATGGCCCTCATGTGTGCTGAGTATATTGTGGAATTTGTCACCTCTATTATTTCGGTGGTCCATCATTTTCGAGGTCGGCCTCTAAGACTGCCTTCACTGTATCTATGTAGCATAGCTTGCTGTCTGGTGGTAATCTGCTGATGTGTGCAAACCATTTGATCTGTTGGCTCTTACTATGCTCCAAGATTGGGACGCTATCGGTTCTTTGTCTAATGTTTTTATTTCTCACTCTGTCTCTTAGTGATATTCCTAGGATTCTGCATAAGCATGCCATTTCAGCTATCACTAGTTTATTGCTTCCTAGATATGTGAATTCTGTCACTTGTTTAAGTCTGTTGTTTCCAATATATATATTGGTGTTTCTTTCTGTTCTTCCTATCTTCATTACTTTGGTCTTTTCTATGTTTATCTTCATGTTAAAAGTTTGGCATGTTTGATATATTGTCTAATGATATATGTATAATAATATTAATGATATAGTGATATATTTGATATGTCACATATTGTAATGCTGAATTACCTGGATCTCACCTGGATGCTGAATCTCCCTAGCGTAGTGGTTAAACTGTTCGCATTGTGTTCAAGAGGTCATGGGTTTGAATCTGACTTGTGTCTTGTTCACAAGGTGGATTTTTTTTGCAGATCACTGTGGATTATCGCTTGAAGCTACAGTGTTACGTGCTATCAGTGGTACTCTCGGCAGGCAACATTCCGCTTCGTTGAGAGTGACAGAGTACATATGGAAAATCGAGTACATTGAAGTCGATCTTCTACATCTTTTGAACCATTTTTTAAGCTGAATTTTTTGCTTACAGATCAGTTGGCAGAGCGTGGAGAGAGACTAGAGTTGCTTGTTGATAAAGCAGAGGATCTCAGTGCAAATGTAAGTTTTAACTGGTATTTTTCATGTATGAATAAAAATATCTTTCTTTGAATTTTGACCATGTTTGTTTGTTTCAGTCCCCAGAATTTTGCGCAAAAGAGGTGTAAGCTCTTTAAGCAAGAAAGCAATAAATACTAAGTTGATGTAAAGATGTTGCTATATGATCTAACAATCAAATAAAAAATAAATAACAAGAAAAAAGAGGAACAAGGACTTTGGCAGTTTGGTTATTTATACTTATTCAATAAATAGCCATGGTAACTCAGTGGCTATTCCACTGGCTTCTTTTTTCCAGAACATTATCTCCATCGTGAATACTTTGAATATCTCTGTCCTGGGCAAGCAGGCCTGCATTGGCCAGAGATATGTTCTGTTGAGTGGACTGGGTTCAATTTTTCCTTTTAATTGCAAAAATCATTTAGTCTGCGAATAGCTCCTAGTTAAACCTAGACTAAGGAAGTGAGTACGAGATCTTCTGAGAAAATAAAATCAGCTGATATGATTCTGACCACATCATCCCTAAGTAAGCTAGTGGTCAATGATGATGAAATAATCCTTTAGCTGTGAACAGGCAGCTCGACTCTGAACAGCTCATAGCCTTTCTGACAAAAGCATAGGCTTTCCTCAACCTTTTTTCTTTTCTAATTAAATTAGATGGGGTTGTGAGACCCATCTTTTTGCATTAATAACTTTGTGTGTTCATGTCTAGTTCATATTTGTTTCTTGATAATGGTCCCTATTGGACCGTAAATTGGAAAAAGTCCTTGTTCCTTTTTTTTCCTTTTTCTTTTATTATTTCTCAGTAACATTAGTTTTACTATTTATTAGTTACCAGTGACAATACATTATCATAGTTATTATTGCTTCTCAGTTGAGTAACTGAGGTGACACCCCCAAATGCATAAGGTTTGTTGTCTCAAAGGCAGGGCTGTGGGAAAGGGGGGTTTATGTTTAGTCCCCAAAAGGAGGACTTCCAGTGTGGCAGTATCCCAATTACTACATCCTGCTGGGAGTGCATCGGTATACGTCTGGGCCAACTAGTTTATCATTCTTCCATCAAATCTGTTGATCTATCTGTAGGAATGGCACACCTAGCATTCCCTGCCTCCTATGAGTCTGCCACAAAGTGACAAAGGTGCAATGTTCACTGGCCTGCATCTCTCTGTCATCCATAGGGACTATTTTACAGAAGACAAAATTAAGAAATTGAGTCAAGACATGTGATGACAATGACTTTTTCACAGGTACCAGGTTATCAGACCATCCCCCAACTTTCCTCAGCTGCCTCCTAAGACATACCTGGTAAGAGGTAAGAAGACAGTGACCATATTTTTTGCACCCTAAACCAGGCTATGGTTGCCACAGGGTCAACATGATAATGACCCCAGTGCCATGATTCCAATTCCTAATCAAAAATCAAGATGAGTATCCTACGTAGAGTATACCAGACCACACAGTTAGCAACCAAATCAATAAATCAACTGCCATGCTGAGTGGCTTGTATGTGATCATGTTTCTTCACAACTCTCTGTCATCTGTATTGTTAATGAGTTTAGTTGGTAACATTCTCCCATGTCACGATGACAACCCATCCACCAATGTCTCTCTGTGTCTTAATAAATATGCAAGTTTTGTACTTCTCATCATATGCCCTAAAAATCTTGACTGAGTGCATCTAATTTTTGCTTTATTTTGTCATTGTATCTCTTAAATCTCTACATTAGTTGGTTCATGTTTGCCTAAGGGCCTACCTTTTTGCATAAAGCAAAACAAAATAAATTACAAGGGGCAGGTAAATCTGTGTTCTGTGTTTTATTGATTATTTTCCTTGGCTATAATTATCCATCTGTGGGTAGATGCCGAGATGTTTATTATTAAATACTGATTTTTGGGAGGGTTGTATGTGTTAGACTCCACCACTGCATTCTTGCCCATTTGAAATTCTCATGCACACTATTCAACAGAAGTCATCTGAAAAGAATCAGCATATTGCGACAACTGGTATTTTGGTGAAATGTAAACATGTCGACATTCAACTCAATACGCTGTTGGTGCTGCTTAATATTGCACTTCCAGCGAATCCTTCCCTTATTGCAGTAATATAACTTCTTAGGATGGCCATGCACGAATATCTTTGCATCCAGGAGCAGTCCTTATGCCAGTAACATGCATCTCTATTGGTTGCAGGCAGGCATAAAACAACTTATATTAGCCATTTTGCATCTATAACTTATTAGTCGGTGATGTCACACAATTTCGGATCGGTGAACATTTCATAAAAATGTTGGAATGGTTAAGCAAACATGAATCCATTAGTTTCTTAGTTGTTCATGGTATTTTCATTATTTTTTTTTAAAAACCCATCCCAGTAGCCTCCAGTTAAATGTGATCTTTCTTGTTTACAGTCCATGTTTTACATCCACTGAAAAAATTGACTTGATATAACACCCTAGCACTCAAATTCACAAATACATTCATAGTGCTCGTTACACAGAATGTGAGAAACATTTTTTAAATGTTGATTTGGTTTGTGCTATCCTAATCTTTGTCTCAATGAATCATTGATTGATTATGGCTTGATTCGGTTGGGTATCTGAGGGGCACAGAGAGGAGTAAGTTTAATCAGTGAGCTACAGGAACTATCAGCATACATACCATCTTATGAATGTTAGTTGGACAGAGCATTATAAGTTTTCATAATTAATAGATTAATTGCTTTTTCTTATTGCTAAATGACTGTCTGCAAGATGCAAAAGGCCATACAGTAGATTAATCAAGATTGGAAGAAAGTGCAATGTGGAGAGTAATGTATATATTTAGTTATATTCTTGCCCCACTTTATGAAGAATTTTTTGCAACACTTTCAAATAAAATTTACAATGAATGATTTTTTTTGCATTCAGTTTCTGAGGCACAAAGTAATTATTTTTTTGTAATTTCAGTCCGTGACTTTTAAAAGAACAAGTCAAAACTTAGCAAGATCATTGTGGTGGAAAAATGTTAAACTGCTTGTTATTATCGTTATTGTTCTTATAGTAAGTATTTCTTTGTTTGCCCTTCATGAACTTTCACATAACATGATATATGAGTATAGGAAACTTTTGTCTTGCATTCACATAAAGACCACCATAAATACCTTTTCGTCAAAATGTCTATTCCAACCTAGTATTTGTTCCATGTGAAATTTTAAAAGGTGTAGAAGATTGACTTCATTCTACTCAAGTATCCCCATATCTACTTTGCCCCCCTCAATGCAGTGGCATAATGGGTGTCAAGAGTACTACTCATAGTATAACTGCATTGTTTCAAGTGATAGTCCTAGAGGATATGAGCATATCCACTTTGTAATCAAGACATAATTGGTCAGATTTGAACCAGCGTCTTTTTTTAGCACAAGGCGGCCAGATTAACCACTACACAAGGGATATCCCTATATAAAACTGTAATTCAAATGCTTTAATATTTTTTCGTATATTTAACTTTCTTTCACAAACTGTTGACTTTCACACAGTATTTATGTCAAAAAAATATATTGATTATTTTAGTTTCCGAGTTCATCAAATGTAATGGATAAGACTTTGTACCTTATGTCTAATGAACAATTTTTAAAAGTTGAAATGCAGTTTTCCAAATGATCACAAATGCACAAAATAGACATTTCAATAAAAAGGTCTTTATCAAGATATGGGCAAACAGGCACAGAAAATAAATGAGGAAAGAAACTGGGTTATACTACATTATATGCTGTAATCTGAGCTCGGATAAAAACTGAAATAATATATGCTGTAATATGAGTATATGAGTATCTGATCTCTGATAAGAAACTGAAATAATATACTGTCAAATTCCGTCTATAAGCCGAGAATTTGTGGATAAAAATCAGAAATTGCTTTAGGGGTCTCTGCCTATAAACAAGTACAGCCAAATTTTTTTTAAATTACATCAAATCACAGTAACAGAGGGCAAAATTTGTAGTAAAATTCTGCCATAATTGATTCTCCCCCCCCCCCCACTGCAAATTTAGTGGCAGACGAGATCAATTTCACAATCCTTTGTCATGTTTATTACCATATACTCCCTACAAGGTAAACATACCAGTAACAAACTCTTCTTATCTTTTAAAAACAAAGAGATCTGATGGTGCCCATTTGTCTCGCTGTTCTTTCATCGTATCACTTTCCATTTAGAAAATTTTATTGTCTGCTGTATTTTTGTCTGAACCTGGTGACAAAATAGTTACGTAGTAATTACTATTCACTAGCACAGTTCCACGTTATAACGCCGGGACACCCAACACAAACAATTCGTTCAGGAAAGCATGATATGTTGTTCCAAAGTCTTGCCATGTCATAAACCATCTATTGATCTGGTAGTGAAGGCAGCGCTGTATTATCTTTGCATGTATTGTTCCCGGAATACAGTGGCCTATTTATTCCTGGATTCTTTCATTCATATAATGTGAGTGAGGCAAATTAAAGAAATGCCCTTATCTTACAGTTGCGAATGTTTGTTACCGGGTAATTTTCATTTAGCATGTCCGTTCATTCTTATGATGACGAAGTTCAGTATTACCGGCAATGTTACCATGTCAGTCTATAAACAGACTTTAGACTTTGGAAACTTTAAAGATCCTGAAAGTACTGCATTGGCCTATTATTGGATGAGCTTATAGACGGAATTTGACGGTATGCTGTAATATGAGCATCTGAGCTCTGATAAGACTGAAACAAGAGTACACTAGAAAGTGCATCATATGTATCCTCGGAGGTCATGGTGACAGTAGTACCTGAAACATGACTTCCATAATTTTGTATGTTTAAATGCTCAAATATAACCAAATTGGACTAACATCTAACTACATGAGCAGTTGAAAGTATCTCACATTAAGAGGTACTTTTTATTTAAAATAAATGAAGTGCAGTAAGTTACATGTCAAAATTATTCATATATCAATCATATTTAAGCACAATTTTTGTTCCTTATATTTTTCAGATTATCCTTTACTTTATTGTTTCTGCGGCATGTGGAGGTTTGGACTGGCCATGCCACAAGTGATGACTATTACTTATACTCATTCATACTCCACTGGTATACATCATTGGTCTGTGCTATGCTGCATACATTTTGCTTTTCTATATTATAAAATAGTTTCAATTGAATCTCTCAAGTCAATACATTTTTTAGTATATAATTTTTGTTGTCAGAATATTTGAGTCATTAAAATGAAAAATTCATTTTCTGATTCCTTCAATGTCATTATTTTGTGCAGAATCCACTATTTTTACATAATTTCCCCCCCCCCCCCCCAATTCACTTTTACACTCTGCAAGCTATTAGATGAAATTGGTAGCATTAGGTTGGTAATTATACACTACTGTATATTTCTGTACATAAGCCCATCCATTTATAAGCTGAGGATGTAACTTTAATGTTGAAAATGTGACTAAAGAAGGAAGTTAGGGCAGAGGTCAGATCTCTCCAATTCTGTCTGTTCAAAGCTATTCTGTGCAGTTCTTGAATAGTATGGGTATTAATTGTTTTACTTTCTCTAAGTACCGTTAAATTCTGAATATAAACCCATCCGATTGTAGGCCGATAACCTAACTATCCCTTCCCAAAAGTGGAGAAAGTCGATAGTCCGACTATAGACCGACATCCCCAACTTAACAAAGCTGGCAATAATGAACTTCATCATCATAAGAAAGAACCGACATGCTAAATGGAAATTAACACAAACTTTTGCAACTCTAAGAAAATAGCATTCCTTTCATTTGCTTCACTCAAGTAACTTGAATGAATCAAGGAATGAAACCCAGGTGGCTACTGTATTCTGGATCAATATATCCGAAAATAATGAATACCCGGTAGGCTGACTTCCCTATCCATGACTATAGACGGTTTATGAGGTGGCGAGACTTTGGGGAACAAAGTTTTTCCTGAATGAATTGTCTGTGTTGGGTGTCTGGACGTTATGACGCGGAACAGCGCTAGTGAATAGTAATTACTACGTAACTATTATGTCACTGGCTTCTGACAGTGACGTTTAAGTGGGAAATGATGAAAGGCAAGACAGCAAGATCACGTTTGTTTTTATAAGATACAGAAGAGTTTGAACTTTGTTCCTGGTTATGTTTACCATGTGGGGAGAATACGGTAATAAAATAAACATAACAGAGGATTGTGAAATTGATCTCGTCTTCCACTAAATGTACAGTGGTTGGGGGAGGGAATCAATTACGGTGCAATTTTACTACAAAATGCCTATGATGTGTTGTGATTTGGAACCCGTTTCAAATCTTCTATAAAGAAAGATTACATTTTAGTCACTTATCTGAATGGCATCACATAATGTGAGGGAAACGTGGATTGGTTGAGCCGATTGAAATGGGTAGGGCCAGTAGTCCATCTTCAGCCTCAGTGGGCTGGACTAATTAACAGAATATACAGAGTACCAGTATGTAACTACCGGTATTTGCCACCGAGTTCTCACAAAAATATTGCAGACAGTCATTCCCCGGCTTTGTTTTTAAAAGATATAGAATCAACAGTTTGAACTTAACAAGGAGTTTGAACTTTGTGTGACCTGTATGTTTACCTTATACAGTAATATAAACATGAGGCACAGCTCAGACGAGTTTCACTATTTATTTCTCTCCGCCATCCCCCCAACACTGCCTAAGTAGCAAAGTTTTGGATGTCAGTTACATGTTTGTGCAAGACCGTGTTTGTGCAAGACCGTTGAATGTAGAAAAAGACCTCTGTACAGAATTAATTAGGACTTCATTCTTTATGTTTCTGATTATTGTCTTGGTCCCTATTTATATACTTGGAGTCGCATGTTAAAAATTGGCAAGGCCGACCAACACATGCACGGAAATACTCAAAATCTGCCTTTGATGTGTTTTTACATTTTCTGTACACAGGTCTTATAGCCTAGTAGACGGTCAGTAACTGTTGTAACATTTGCTTTACCCAAAATGAAAGTGTGTGACAGTGTTTAGACTACTGGTAGTCGGTGTTTCCCTACACAAACAAGACTGGGCCTTGATGATAAACATGTGTTACTGGTAGATCAGCTTAGGCTACCATATTTCGTTTTTTCACAGACCATTACCGTATTTTGGTCAATATATAAAAAACGGTAATACCCATTGCTAAAAATAGCATTTCCGGGGAAATTAAGCTCAGTAAAAATGGCGGGCATGGCATGTCGGAAATAACGATATAGACCTAGTAAGTGAGTTTTATCAAGAAATATCGGAGGTTTCGAAGGAAATATTGTATGATATATATAAATTAATGTAATTAGAGGCTTAGCAGTATGGTAGTACGCTCTAGATTGTTGGAGAGCCCTAGTCATTTTATCCTGGCTTAATATATCGGGACATGTGAGTTGTCACTGGCATTTTTTTAAAGTGTTTTTCTCCTTTTTTACTGTGATTTGGACGTAATTTTTTTTTAAAATTTGATGTTACTCGATTATAAGACGAAGAGTATGAAGACATCTCTGTTTATTGTCCAAAAATTCTCGGGTTATACACGGAATTTAACGGTATTGTTTTTCTGAGTGGATTCCTGTTATTATAAGAATAAAGGACCAAGTGAAATATTGCTAAAAGGGAAATAACATAAACTTTAGCAATGGTAAGATGCAAGGTCATTTCTTCCATTTGCTCCACCTCCCACCTGCATTTGCATAAAATACAACATATAGGATAATACAGTGCAACCTTTCCCCAGAGGCATTAATAACCTCATAAAACCTGCAACCACCAAGTACCAGAGTGTTCCAAGATATCAGATTCATTCATTTATTCAATGTTGTCTCACCAACAAAAATTGACTGCAATGATAACAGCAGTCACTTCGGTAAATTAAAAGCCTAGTTAATGAATGGATAAGATCAACTTTTAGCTTGGCTTTTAGATTTGTATTCAAATCGACGGTGGAACAAAAAGGTGTGAAGATGGATTTTGTACAGATGACTGGACATGAGAAAACTCATTTCACTGCTGTTTTAGGTCCTTCCCCACTCGGGTTTTTAATGCAAATAAATGCTCAAGGAGGTGAAATTCCCAATTGGTGTGGTTGTGATGTGAGTACCCATATGAAAGGTTGGATGGACTCAGAGGAAGACTCATTTCTGGCACATCTTGAGAAGCTGGAAAAATTAAGCTGTTGGATATAATCTAATTCCTAATTATATCTAATTCCTGAAGGCCTTACAACCCCCCCCCTTCCCCCGACCACTAGACATTTACTATAACTTAACCATCTAAAGACAGACTTTGGGCAAAATGGAAGGAATACTGTCATCCGATTTTGTTGTGACGAAGGGTGGCAATGTAAAAAAGCTGACATCATTACAATCACTAAGTGGGTCAAAGATTTGTGGTCAGAGGTTTCGAAATAAACCAAAATGGTTATCTGATCATTCAAAAAGTGCTCCATCCATAATGTACTGGATGAAAGTGAGGACTGCCATTTTTGTGTTTCTACCTGCCATTATTTTAAAAATATTTAATTGTGCCCGTAAATAAGCCAAAACCTCTACATCAATATCGAAAAAAAATACATATTATTTTTATATGGAAATATTTATTTATATATGGCTTATATTTGGAAATATGCGGTAGTAGTAATCTGACCTTTAATTTGCATGCTGGTATTCAGGTGCTTAGATAATGTAGTCAGTTGTTATACCATTACATTGTCTTTCTAGCATCATTTCTATTTCTCTATCGATTCTGTCATTTTTGTCAAAATACTCATATGATGATTTTATTCTAAAATTAATATCTTAAGTGAATCATAACTAAGCAGATCAAGATCAGTAATATATTGTTGTAGCCTTCATCAGTTATGATTTATTATAGAGTAAAGACTATTGATGACAATAGCATAAAAACTATTGGTGACTATATTATAATGACTTTTGGTGACTATAGCATAGCAACTTTTGGTGACTGTAGGATAATGACTGTAGGTGACTAGGATAATGAGTATAGGATAATTGCTATTAGTGAGTATAAGATAATGGCTAATCTTTTTCTTCTTCATCGTTCTTCAGTCAGATATCAGGTTACAGCACCAATAGCTTCAATGAATTGTGTGATTCACTTCAGGTCATCCATGGAACCCCTCAAGTCTGGAAGCAGTGCCGTCTCAGTAGGCCATATTTTCTCCCTCTCTTCTTGGTAGAATTGACATGCATGAAGAATGTGTTCTGCAGTCTCTGGACTCAGTCCATAGTTGCACAGGTCTATCTCACCAATCTTCAGCTTTCGGAACATGTGACTTCTCAGTCTGTTGTGACCAGTTCGTAGTCTGAAAATGATGGTTTGTTCCTTACGTGACAGTTGGTGGTAGGGGTTATTTGGTTCTGCAGTTGGGTGCATTTGCTTCCACTTTTTCTTATATAAGATAATGGCTATTGGTACTGTGGTAGTGACTATAGTTGACTGTAGGGTAATGAGGATAAGATCCAGAGCCATAAATAAGTCTTCAAGAGGGGGTGGGTGTGTGTTAGTTTTTTTAAAAAAGGTTTTTTGCTGCCAATTTTTATGAACAATTCTTTAATTTTCATGAGATTTCCCCCAAAAATGGGGCGGGGGAGAGGAGGTGGAGATGGATTACCTATATACTGGCTAAATTTTTAGTACTAGTAGTCATTTTCAAATTTCTAGGAGGGTGCACACACCCAATCCACTCACCTCTTTATCTATGGGATTGATATGATTCTTCAAGAAGTGACTGATGCATATCATTCTGCTGTATATGTACAAATATCCCTTAAGATATTTAGTGAAATTGTGCTCAGTTTTTTTCAAGATGAAAAAATGCAATTGCTTATAAAGCATAGCAAAATTATTTTGTGTGTAAAAACATGAAATCAATCTTTGTACGAGATTACATTTAATATATGTATGATACTGATCATGTTTGAAATGGGTCTTTTACTCAAATTGAAGATTTTGTTTGATTTTACAATTTTATTGTCTTTTGACAGTCAACTTGTTAAGATTATGTTTTTTTATTGTTTGTAATAATTTGTATAATAGTTGATGGTAATGATCATACAGTGCAGAAGTTTTAGTTCTTTGATCAATAAATTAGTATCTGAAATAATTTTTACATTATCACATTGTGATAAAGCTTGAGGTATAATCTCATAATTTTGTTGCTTTTGTAAACAGAGAAATGTGCAATCTCATGCAAACATATATATATATGAACACTAAGAGTGATGTGGTCAGTATCATGCTAGTCATCTTTACTTTCTAAGGTTGTTATGGTATTATTTTCCAGATGTTTGATTGATCCTGAATCTATTTATCAACGATAAACATCCCCTCTCAATTGGAATTTTAACCATTGCCCATGAAATTAGGAAGCCAGTGCACTTATCAAATAGGGCTATCTGAACCAACAAAATGTCCCAAATTAACATTTTTTATTACAGTTAATATTTATTACAATAAGTAAATATTTCTCACAGCAGGATATAAAAATCAGTAAACATTTAGACATCATATCAGCATTAACTCATAACATCAGGTATCATTCAGACCTCATATCAGCATCAGGTCATAACATCAGATCAGTAAACATTCAGACATCATATCAGCATCAGCTCATATCATCAGATCAGTAAACATTCAGACATATCAGTCTCAGCTAATAACAGTGATTTAAAAACAATTTTAATCTAAATAATGTGTAATAGTGTTACATTAATATTAGGTCAAATGTCTACATCAGAGGTTGACTGTAAGGAATTTTAATGTTGTCTGTGTCCTGCCATAATGATGATCATCATTAACCCCATACCACATCAACGTGTAACTTTGGAAACATCAACACAGAATACCTGCATGACTGTCAATTCCTTATATGAATGTAGAGAATATTAATCCTGTCCTGCCCATGTGTTGCTGGGGCTTGAAAGGGGAATGAGTAGTAACACTGTTTACTTTCCATGCATGTTGTAAGATGCGACTAAGGAGGTTATGAGTTGGAGATCTCTGTCCCAACCCATATAGGGTCAATGTGATCCAGAAACCATGCTGAAGACCACTGTGTCCAACCGAAAGGCGCAGATATCGCAGAAATGTTTGTAAACCATGGCACAATAAATTATGTTCTCTTGACTAAATCCTGCTAATCTACAGGAGTTGAGATTGAAGGCAGAAGATACTGTCAAAGACTGATGTATTGGGCTATTGATGCAAATAAAATGGCAACACAATGCATTTCCATTCTCAGGACTACATCCTGCTGGAAATCTAATAGGACCATGGTCCTGCTACAAAGGAGATCCAGTGGGAGTTTGAGAATTAATGCTGAATAAGAAGAAGAATGCAGGAGACAAAAAAGAAGAATCCTGTTTTTAATATTATCAATCATTACTTTCCTTTATATTTCTCTTTTTCTCCCACCCACTACTGTCCCCTGCAGGATAGTTTAGTACTGCAATCATGCTTCATCACATGGCCAAACCTCACAAGTTTTTGACATTTCATCACTGCCAGGACATGTTCTTGTTGATCTGCAAGAGGATTTACTTTTTCATAATCATATTAGTTTAGTAAAAAGCACCTCTTGAAGGTAGATGCTCTCTTTGCAATAGCAATCCCAACTTGGTTTTATCAGATTTTTTACCATAAAAAATAATGGAGGTATTTTCCATGCTGATATATTTAATGATAACTGAAATAATGTACTATTGTTACTGGTCTGACTAATAATTAACAATTATAATAAAACTAATGTAAAAAATAAATAACAGAAAACATAGGAACAAGAATTTTTTCCACGTTTGTTAAGAAACAAACACAAATGAAATAGACCACAGGTGTCAACTATGGTCACAATTTTTTGCTCCCCAACCCGCCATTAAAATTTTTTAACAGGCAACTTAGTGTTAAATTTCCTAGTAATTATTACTATTGCTGACATTTTTATTGCACACATTCATATTGAGGGGGAAAAAGCAATTTTGTTTCAGTGACACTCTCCACCTTGTCGGATGTCCTCTCACAATTTGTTTATTTATACTCATATATTTAGATTGCTATTTGTGCATGTTTGTATCCTACTTATTACAGTATATATTGTTATCTTTTGTTGTTATGTTTCCAGACTATGTGATATATCTGAATTTTCTGTTTCAATGTGTCTTATCATCCCTATTTTTCAAGCGGGAATTTTTTTTGCTTTATTTTCTATTAACCTCCTTTTTTATTACTTTTGTTCACATACCAAAGTTGTTAATATTGTTTATGTGCTTGTATCTTAATTTAACTCATCGCGCAAAAGTGTACAAGAGCTCTATAGTTCACAAATCCTGGACATAAACAATGTCAATATCTACTAATCTATTTAACAAAATTTAAAAAAATTTTTTATTGAAAGACAAAATTGGAATCAACCTACACATAATTCCTAAAAATTGAAATCAACCAATATAGAATTTCTAACACTGCCACAAAGCAAACAAATCTGACATTTGGGACTTTTTCTAATACTATAGTGTTTGTGCTCTGCTGTTGAGATCTTCCTGTGTAAGATAGAGATTGGAGCACAAATGGTTTATGGTCACAGTGCATTGATGATGGTCCTCATGTATAAACGTGCACTCCTATGTAATGAAAAGTCTTCTTGAAGGTCCAGTCAGGAAATGCTTCTCAAGGTCAGATAAATGGAACACTTTATATGAAATAAAACAGCTCACAAACACATGTATATTACATACACTGTTTCATAGGTCTGTTTCTTTAGTTACCCTGTCCATGTATGTTACGAACAGAAGTGGTGATAGTATTCAGCCTTGTCTAACGCCTGTTTTTATTTCAAATTGGCCTGTTGTGCCCTCAATAGTTCTGATTAAGCTCTGGCAGTTTTTGTATAAAGTTGTTATGTTGTCTAGTAATTGTCCATGTACTCTGTAGTCCTGCAATATTAGCCACAGTTTTTCCTCTGTCAATTCTTTTTCTTGGTCGATGAAGGCGATTAGAATATGATACCACATTTAGTAAAAATAGTTGGTAGAGCCATAAATTAATTACCTCTTATTTTCAAATTCAATTTCGGTGCATTTATTTATTGAAGTTTGTTGTTACATGTTTTGCCTTGTATAACCACACTCCATACAATTTTTTTTGGTTATAAATTAATAAACCATGTATATTGTGGGAGGAAATTTGGTTGGAAAAACCAGAAGGTTGTGTTAAAATACTGTTGTGAGTTACTTTCAATGTTTTTAAGCTTTCAAGTATTAATTTACTGCCATTTATGGTGGAATGATGAGGAACAGTGAGGTGCAAGAGGCATGGATGGAAAAAAGGAGAGTGGTAGCACAGTGGCAGAGGTCAAGGAAAAGAACATTCGCTCAACCGAATTTAATCTTACAAATATGCGTCAGATCAAAGATAACAAGGTTCATATTTTCAAAGAAATACCTCACACAGCAAAAGAAACAAAATGGGAGGAATTTTGCCAGGAGTTAACACGGGAAAAGTCACTAAAGATGTTTTGGTGTTTACATAAATCCATGAATGGGATAGCAAATAGATAGGTTATCCCAACATTCTGGGCACTGATCTGACCTGGCACAAAACAGATGAGTCAACAGGTGCTGCATTTCTTGTGCGCTTTACTGCACAACTTGGATATAAGAATTACGGGGCATACCAGGAAGTCAAGAAAAAAGTAAGCTATATGTGCATGAATCTGAGCATGAAGAAAGAAATGTTAGTCGAAGAAATTAAGGAGGCTCTACCAACTGAAAAATTCCAAAATCACAGCACCTGAACCAGATGGCATAAGATACGAAGACATCAGACGGAGGTCTGACACAGAGCTAGGGGAATTGGGAACCATGTTCAATAATTGCCTGAAGATGGGAAAGGTAAAAGATGACTGGTTACACTGCTATGTAATACCACTGTCTAAACCGGGCAAAGATCACACTAGAATACAGGGGTATAGAATAATAACAATGCAGAAAGCAATAGGCAAATTGTGGAAAAAAATTGTCTCCTGGAAAGTTGTGAGTCGTCTTGAGAGGAATAAGCTGTTACCATCATTGTTGGGAGGATATCACCCAGGAAGAGAACATGGCAGAATGCAGCTGTTTTCATGCAGGATGTGTGTTTGATTCACATATGGAGACATGTGCTGTCGCAATAGATCTCGAAGATGGATATAATAGAGTGTCTTTTGATTTCTTAGTGACACAGTTGCTGCACCTTTCAGTAAGTCCATAAGGTGCAAGCGTTGGTCAATGAGAACTCCGGTGAAGGGGATATAATTATATACACAGACGGATAGGTGGTTAGACATGTTCGTAGTGCATGGGCCTTTATAGCTTAGTGTGTAGGGAAAAATGTTAGGGAAGAGAGTGGAGTTTTTGCTATGAGTACAAGTAGTATGACTATGGAGATCATGGCGGTGACTATGGCATTAGAATGAGTCAGCTCACAGAGGGTCGTATGACCTGTATCCTGAGTGACTCGATGAGTATGATTATGAAAGTACAGAAGGGTCTCATTCATGAACAATATATTGAGAGGGTTGAGGTTGGAGATGGTGACTTTTATTTTTGTGCCTGGGCATATTGGCGTTCAGGGCAACAAGAAAGCTGATTTGCTGGCTTTAGGTGCTGTTATTACACCCCGGGGAGGAGCAATGGAACCGGCAGATGTGTTGATTTTCCTATGGGAGACAGTATGTGAAAGTGAACTTGATGTGGATGATGATGCTTATTCAATGGCTAGAATTAAGGGACAGGGTTTGAAATGTGGGGTCACCAGAGGGGAGAAATTTGTAGGGTGTAGAATAATGATGGTCAATCAACATGGAACTGTCAGCAAAGGTGTAATGGCAGGATACACTCAGGGAGAGATCGGAGCACCTATGGATTTGTTCAGAGTGCAGTTATGATATTCTGATGATTAACTAACTAACTAACTATGGTGGTCTAAAATCTGAAGTTTAGTTTCTGCTTCCTACATGATTTTGAGGAGTAATTTAGTTGTTTAATTATTATTGTCTAGTAGGATAGTTAGAAAAGATCAGAAGAACGCGTAATCAGCAACTGACTGGGACACTGAAGTTATACACTTTAGATGGCTGACGGAACAGCAAGCAGAGCATATATGGGAATGCCTTGATTCCTAATCAAGAATCAAGGCTAGCTAATTTTTGTGTTATAATTCATATTTTTTCTTTCTTTTTGCTTTGCACCTTGCAGTTTCAGGGTTAGTTTTTGGACAGAAGTATAAAACAACATCTTTAAACTGTCCATTGACTAAATCTCTGAATGTAGTGCTATTTGGATGTGCTGACATCTACTGGTAGTTTTCTTCTGGGATCCATAATCTTAACATCTCGCTTGTATTGCAGAGATTATTTTTTTCCATATCATTTAGTTAGTCATCAGATCATCATAATTGCACTTCGGACACATCTATTTATGTTCCGATTTCCACTTGAGTGTATCCACCATTACACGATGGCTGACAGTTCCAGTTCTTTGTTGGTTGACAAACACTGTTCTCATAGCACTCATTCAACACATTGCAAACCCAGTTCCTTTATTTTGGACATGGAAAAGGAATCATCACCCTCATTAAAAATCATTTATTGGTGTGGTCTTCATACACCTGTGATCAAGTTAAACATTTCAATTTTTCCCTCTTTTCCAATTCTTACAGATGTTTTTTTTTTTTCTGTAGACCCTCCTGTTGATGTACTCTTGATACTAATCTTATTGCTCCACAACTTTATCGATTACCAGTAGTTTTTTTCTCAGGATTACAAATTTCCTTCTTGCTTCTTCTCTTCTCTCAATGTAGGACCTCTGCATCATTTTCTTTTCATTTTAAAGTTCATCGATAAGATGGACTGCTGGTATGTTGGTTATTCTTTTTTTCTGTGTTATTTAGTCGATGAGTATGAACATGGACACCCGAGATTCCTTCATGCCTCAAAGGCTGGTGTTGCTTCAACTTAACTGGACTTGGACTGCTTTCTGTTTGGGTGTCCTACCCATAGATAAATTGCTTTACTGAGTTAGAAATTTCTAGTGAATAGTGATTATCTGAATTGATGGTGGTACACTCTGACAAATATTGGATTGATTGTATATTTTTCTATTCCTGCCAGTCAATCATTCTCATCTATCTCATCGAGAAATTCTAAACTCCCTCAATCTTTTGATAACAGTCTCATCCACCATGGTGTTCTATCTACACTTAACCTCTACCACCCAAATTATCTATAACTATTTATTTTCCATTTGCAGCTTTCATCCCTGTGTCCATACTTTGGCTTAATAGTAGGCAATCCTCACCAACTATCTATAGATCACATGTATGATAGCTGTTAGTGGATCCTTGTAACCTCCTTGAGCCAGTGGGATCATCACATTTTGCAAATTTATGCTATCACAGTGGTGGACAGTATGATAGGTCTACCAACCAACAATAAGTACTATGTTAATATAGTATTGTTACTCGATTATCTAACTACCAAATAGTAAAGCCAAATGCATGTGGGCTGATTAGAGTGCTTTCAATATTATGCCTAACAGTTGATCCTTCGAAAGATTCAACATGATGACTTGCATTTATAGGGTAATAACAATTTGTGACTATATGATAAGATCCTATAGGTTCGTATCAGAAATAACAGATGGGTACCTCTAAGCTGTTTCTATACAAAGTACTCAATAAGATAGTGATAGTGTACAGTTTTACTCAAGGGGAAAAAACTTGTTGATGCAGCATTTTCTGTTAAAAATAACTGTTTTTTTCCAAGAGTTGGTGGCATCTGTTTGAAACTTCCTGGGTATAACATGAACCTACCCGGTACTGCTCTAGAAATGTTCATTATGAGAGTGCAGAAAGGCTTGTATCTAAGGTATCTATAGTCTGTCAGTTAATGATGAATAAGAGTCACATGCTGAAGTTGTTCAGTGACCACCTGATGGGCATTAAAATTGTTGACACATCTGTGCTGTGATTTGGGGATGTGGTGCGATTAAGACTAGGTACATGTAGGGTCGAGTAAGGGGTATTTTTAGCCAGTAGGTCATTGATATCATAAGCATGCATACCATGCATACAAAATCAGCTTTTGAAAACTGAACACCTTTGGGATTACATGCTTGTCAACTTGCATGAAGGATCATTCTTTGTTTTTAAACTTCTCATAATTTCTGCATTTTGACTCTCAATTTTGCCCATATTCTATACAAACAGTAGTAAATCCCATTATAAAAATATGTATGTAACAACAGGACTTTGCTATATACAATATAAACTTGCTACAAATAATAAATAATAAATATAGTTGGGGGATTTAGAAGTGTGTTGTTAAATGGGGAAATATATTATAAAGGGATGTGTTAAAGAGGGATTCCACTGTACTTCATTAAAGGTAAATACTAAAGTCTATGTGGGTGTAGTCAATGAAACCTGAGTATCTTCTGTGCAAAATATGATCTCATTGACAGGTATAGATTGCTTTGAGTGCAATGACATTGGTTCTAGCTTCTCAATACCAATGCTAATTTGATGACAAATAAAATGAAATTCGAGATGTATTTCTTCAATCAGAATTATTTTCATGTAAAGCAATTATTGAATTGTTAGTGCAATTATAATGTGATCCATTGTTTTACACATTATTAAAAATTTGCTTTGTCGGAATTAAAAATAATTGTTTACTGTTGATCATTATTGTTCTTTCTTTTGATCAATTGTTGATGTATCCACTGCCAAGGGATCTTCCTGACAAAACAGTTGGTTGGTTGGTTGGTTGCTGATCCAGCGGTCCATGGGCTCATGCCCTTTGACCCAATGGCATTATATTGCTGGGAAGTCTGTGGATTTTCGGCCCACCCCGGACAGAGCCAGATAATAACTATCACACCTCCAGGAAGGTAAGTTTCAACCTATGCACTGCTCCTAGCCACTGTAGCCAAGATAGGGTTCACTGTGCTCATTCCCCGCCACCAATTGACTACTGGTTATGCCAAGCATGCTACAGGAAGCTCTACAAGCTCTATTGCTCTAGGCATTCAACCAAATGTTCAAGTCAAAAGGATTGTCACGTCCTGAGTCACTGTGCCTCTATGATGGGTCTAAGCCATAGGGAAAAACAGTGCTGTTAGTTTCCTCCTCCCCAGTGCTGCACAGTACATCTCTGGCTCCCTCCCAACCACAGATATACATATATATTCAGGCAAACATGAAACACATTTCAACAACAAAATACAAGCATAATTGTATAGATGACCTGCCATGAAGCTTCTCTAAGAAGATAACCTCAATATAACGGCATGTCATCTACTAAGGTTTTCTGTTGCATGGTTGGTTTGTCTAGTGAGCCATTGGTGAGACCCACAGACGCAACCACATGCGTGACAAAACAGTTAAGCCATTCACTTTGTGCTCAAGAGGTTGCAAGTTTGAATTGGGCTTGAGTTGTCTTATTCATCAGCATACATTGGCCACATACTTTGAATGAAGGAAGATAGAATTCCACGACAAGCCTTCATGTGGACACCAGACAGGAAAAGAAAACAGGTAAGACTAAAATCAACGCTCAGAAAAACTTTTATGAATGAACTAAAATCAACAAGCATAAATGCACAAGACCTGAAATCCTTGGCAACTGATCAACAGGCATGGAGAACTATGACATCCACCCTATGTGCCAAACTTGGCAAAAGAGGAACTGACTGTCTTGTTTAGAAAGTGATTTTTCCAGAGATCACTGGGTATTATCGCTTGAAACTGTGGACTATGTACCATGAGTAGTACTCTTGCAGACAGCATGCCACTTCATTGAAGGAGACATAGTTCATATGGGACAGTCCGATTGTAATGAAGTCAATCCTTTATGTTGATTGAACCCTTTTTTTATGTATACACCATTAGCCAAGTCTTCCAGATGACTTCTAATTGTGTTTAAAGACTTAAAGTGGTAAAAGAGATTCATAAAATTATGATTGAAATACCCGGTAGTATAAAATGTTGACAAAATATACTGTTAACAAAGTGGACATAATTTATGTTTTGATTTTAAAATAAGTCTTTATTAAGAAAACATGCATAACAAACAAAGAACATAACAAATAAAAATATTGCAAATGCACTAGAACACAGACAGTTTACAACATAAAAACCAGTCAGGAGCAGTGACCTATCATCATAAAACACACATTAAAAAACTGAAGAAATCAGAACAGAACAAAACAACTAAGATGAAACAAATCTATCAACAGAATAGTGTATGTTGATATGGGAATGAATTGTATGAAGATCAAATGGTTTTAGGGTACTATACTGCAATATGTAAGGATTTTATAGCTCATAACTAGGCCTATTGTTAACGAAGTCAGAGATTATATTTCAGTTACCAGGTATATTTCAGCGAAATTATATTTCTTCAGCGTTCATTCTCAATTTCCAATTGGATCTCTCTTGCAACAGGACAATGGCCCTACTATATTTCCAGCAGGATATAGTCAAGAGAATGGAAATGCGTTGTGTCACCGTTTTATTTGCGCCACTGGCCCGACACATCCGTTTTTGCAGAAATTATATTTCAACAAGATTATATTTCAGTGATGGGTGTTGTGGGCGTCATGATGGCCAGTATCTTTGAAATGAATACTAACAGGAATATGAGTTTGTGGTAAATATGAAGATATTGGCAGAAACGGTCACCTAGTTTCTTGTCAGTTTTTCTAATATAGATCATATTACAGCATTTATAACAATGGAGGATTCAAGTAAAGCCATGATCATTAGTGAATGTGGCTCTAGAGCGTGATATGGAATGGGTCTATACCACAGATACAATTGTTATGTCGTCTCTGCTGCAACAGTGCTGAAATGGTCTAAAACAATGATTTTTGATGTGGCTAAAGACTAAGATTGCCTTAGCATTTTTAGCATGTCTAATTACAACCAGACCGATTTTGAAAAGTTGCAGGAGTTTAAGGAAAATTGTGATGGAGAAGATAAGAAATTAAAAGCTGAAAGTTGGTACATATGACTAGTGTCACAGAAAGGTCAAGCAAGTTTGACCATGGTTAGCTTTGAGGTTTGTAATCAATTTGTAGTATGGAAACAAGTTCTCTCGTGAGGCTGACCTACTAGCAATATGGTTACAGATGCCCACAGTTCAGTGAAAACACTGAAGGTATTAGTTACCATTGCAAAAGTCGAATTATTTCTGAAAATTAAATGGCAACATAATGTGTTTCCATTCTCTTGACTACCTGCTGTTAAAAATCTAGTTGAACCATTGCCGTGCTAAATGAGAGATTCTCTTGGAGTTTGAGAACGGAACATACCTCCCCAAAACCCCCAATCAAAAACTGAAAAAAATTGCAATATACGGTAGAATGATGGGGGTGAAAAATTAAAGTAAATTGAACCCTCGCCAGAGGAAGGAGTACTACGAGTTTTAGTGTAATCTAGTGAGCAAATTTTCAGACCTAACATGAAGCAAACTGGAGGACAATGAGTCGTCGATACATCTTGAGTATAGGAGAGAAGGGTTCCCATAAAAGATGGCATTGGTTCATTTTCATGTGTAGGCCTATGCGTAATTTTTTTTTAAATGAAAAAGTTGGAGAGTTTTAGCCGTCCGTTATTTATCTATGGGTTTAAAAACATGAAAGAAACCAGTCATCCGAAGACCTTCCAACAGAATTAATTAGGACTTCATTCGTTACGTTTCTTTATTACTGTAGGGGTTTTTGTTGGTCACTGTTTGCATACTTGGAGTCGCCTTTGCTATTTTTAGCACGCGATTATAAGAATATAAATAGTGACCAACAAAATTTCTACAATAATTTTAAAAAATGTAACTTCTTCTTTCGTTCACCAATAATGCTATATCTGCAGTGTTGTTTCTTGTATAAATTGGACAGTGTTTTCCACTTCTTGTTTTGTACTATAAAGTTTAACCTTCATAGGTGTATCAAAAGACCAGTATGTGCAACTTAATGTGTTATAGTTTGTACATTCTTGAAGGATTTGTTCTGAAGTTTGGTTGGCTTGCCTCACATGTACACTTTGCTGATGTGCCAATTTTAAACTTTTTATACATATGAGTCACCCTTAGACACAAGACTTAGAGAAGAGCAGTCAGGCTTTAGACCAGGTCGTTCCTTCCTCGACTATATATTCACTGTTAAAACAATAATGGAAGAATGTCTATAATTTAGATCTAATCTCATAATAAACTTCGTTGATTTTTTAAAAAGCCTTCGACAGCATCCATCGACCATCACTTTGGAAATTAAAAAAATATACAGATTCCAAAACAAATAGGCCTATATAAATGTGATAAAATCATTCTATACCAACTCAAAATGCTAAAATTCAACATGAAGATCAATATTGAAAAGACCGAAATAATGGCACTAGCAAAGAAAGAAAGAAATATTACTATCTCCATCGATTATAAACACCTTAAACATGTAAATGAGTTCACTTACTTAGGAAGCATTATATCGAGTGAAGGGAAAACCAGTAAAGAGATACAAAATAGATGCAACAAAACATACCAGATCCTAGGACAGATGACACGTATTTTTAAGAACAAAAATGTAAACATAGATACTAAAGTTGCATTATACAAGACTATTATTATTCCATCATTATGCTACCAGTGCCAAACCTGGACAGTGACAGCACAAGACAAAAGAAAAATAGTGACAACAGAAATGAGATGTCTACGAAGAATAATCGGAGTGTCATTAAGAGATAGAATTAGAAACGATAACATCAGACAGATAATCAAAACAATACCAGTATTGGAACACATCAAAAGACAACAGATCAAGTGGTTTTCACACGCTTCCAGAGTACCGACATATAGCATGCCACTAATGGCCATGACACATAGACATAACGGTTATAAAGCCAGAGCAGACCATGTAAAAGATGATCACAGAAATCAAAGAAGCTACAGGAACAAGCTTACAAACAGCGCACAAAAAGGCCATCTCCGGAGAACTCTTTCACCCCTGACGCCGCAAGGCAAACAAGGGACACAGCGTATAGATAGACTTAGTATGCAGGCATATGAATAGGCTTGCGATTCCTGCGAGTAAAGTGCCTGCGTTACGGCGAATACTTCCATAGTTAGACTGCTCGTTGTTGCGGTAAAGGCACCACTGGCTTCGTATACTGTTCTCCCTTTTGATCTGACAGTAAAGACCCATGCGCATCGCTGGTGACGGATGACAGACCCGACCGTGTAAATAACAACATCTGTGTCATCTGCATTCTCGCATATTAGTGCCTTGACTTCAGCATACACGCTTACGTGACTGTGACGATCTTGACTGCCTCTTGAAAGACCGTAGGAATAGGTATCAATTCCTCGCCATGAGCTATGTCTTCTGGGGGGCAGATATGTTTAACGGTAATCTTGGCCCAAAGTGAGAGAGTAACATCACAAGATGGGCAAGTTACAGTCTAGCAGAGTGTACCACCAAAAGAAGATATTGGGGATGTTGGAGGTCTGTTGCAGCCAACCTTCGTTGCGGAGACGGTATCTGATGATGATGATGAGATATTGAGATCAATGCTTGCCTATGATACCCGGCACGGCACATGGTGATAATATTGCTTGTTCCTTGCTTTAAGATTTTGTTCATTTGACCTAGTTTTAATGTCGTTATTGTACACAACTGCACGAATAAATCGCAAAATGGCGTTATCCATAGCGATCATCTGGAGTATGTAAATAACATATCGTTTATCTTCTTATCCTATGTATCAAGTTACATAAAATCTCAGAATGAAGAGAGTAGAACGAGCTGAAGCACGCACTGTAACAAAAAAATGTCCCGACTGTGACCAGCACGTAAGTGTTATGTTATATAATAATTATATTGACTATTGATTGACTCTCGCCACTACAATTTTCGGCTAATTCGTTTTAGTTGTATCATCTATCTTTAAGCTGATTAACTTAATATTCAATATTGTGTTATTGTCTTTTCTCTTCTTATGGCACTTATACTGTTATGATAATTATACTTTTAGGCAATTAATTAATTAGGTATATTAAAAATTGATATGCCTAAAATAATATAAAATTAATTTTGACTATAAATTAAAATTCATTTTCAAACATGTCCTAATTTATTTTATTTGTCTAATTTAGTAATTGTGCCTGTAACACTAACTGACTGCACTGAGTATAATAATAATAATAACCACAGTTAGTAGGTACTTGGACAACATTTTCAAAATAATACTACATCATTAAAAATACTATATTTAGAAGATATCCCTTGAAAATTGCAATTCAACGATACATCAACCAAGTCTGTACATCAACCCTGAAAAAAGTATGAATTTTTTTCAAATTAATTTCACATCAAAATAATTTACATGGAACATATAGGAAAATATAAATAAAACTTGACCACACAAATGTAACTAAGCTGAGAATTTCTTAATTATCTTAGTTATTTTCAATAATACAACACACAAACTATACATTTTTGTGTTCCTGAAGACAAGACGCTTAAGTTTATCCCATTTCTGGAATGTTCAGATGGACACAGAACTAATTGATATTTAAAATGGCTGCCAATTTGCATAATTATAATGAAAATAAATTAAATATCTATTAAACATAATAAACTACCACAGAAACTATATATTTTTGTATTCACAAAGACAAGACGCATCAGTTGATCACATTGCTGTGATCCTCAGAGGCATGTACAACTAATTAATATTCAAAATGACAGCCAATTTTCATAAATAAAACACGTTGATGTTTTTAAAAAATTAACTGCCGTTTTCAGCATCGAGCTGCATCCTTAAAAGTTACATATATAAAAAGAAAAATGGTTAAAGAACTTAATACATCTGGTTGCAGACACGAAAAACAGCAAAAAAATTAATGTAAACATTAGTCCAAGAAATTTATAACTTGAGAAAAATTTTCTGTACAGGCGAATCCCGGATGTCCAAGTACCTACAGTTAGTGTTCAGTTGTTGATTTGTCAGACCAAATGAACATACAATAGGCCTAGATATTCCAGGAATATAAGTTGGAGTGAATATTATAAACATTCCACTCCATTTAAAATACATTTAAAAGTAAAGTAAAAGCACAATATAAATAATACAATTCAATAGATGTAGTAAAGCATACCAAGTACTAGGCAAATGACACAAATCTTCAGAAACAAAAATGTATATTTAAACACCAAAACAACACTATTCAAAATGATTATTATCACAATGCTGTGCTACCAATGCCAAACATGGACAATGACAGCACAAGACAAATGTAGACTAGTGACAGCTGAAATGGTATGGTTATGCAGAATCCTAGGAATATCTTTAAGAGACAGAGTGAGAAATGAGGACATTGGACAAAAAACTGGCACTGCCCCAATCTTGGGAGTATATTAAGAGCCAACAGATCAAATGGTTTGCACACATCAGCAGACAACCATCAGACAGCAAACCACAGGAAGCTATGCTATACAGTGAAGGCAGGCCTAGAGCTTGACCTCGAAAACGATGGACCACTGAAATAAAAGAGACAAATTCCACAATATACTCAGCACACATGAGGGCCATCTCCAGAGAACTCTTCTACCCCTGACACTGAACGGCAACAAAGTGTTTAGCGAATAGAGATAGAGTAAAAGCATTTTAAATTAAGGGCCCATCTTTTAAATTATTAGAGCCTGCATTTTATAGGGCCTAACTATTTTTATAACTATAATATTAGGCCTAATAGTTATTGAATTATCACATAATTATTTTATAGGAGCCTAGTTAATATAGGGCCTCTTATAGACTATATAGAATATTGATTCATCAATAAAGTGCCATAGTTTCCATTTTCCCATAGCTCCATATCTCTTTTCTTAATAGTAAGCTCAGTTTGTAATCTCTAGTGTCACAATAACAACCCATCCAGCATAACTATATATATGCTTCTTTTTATTTCAAAACCTGTCATGATGTTCCATCAAGAGTCGGAACCAATGAACCTGTCCGTTCTACTAGTCCTCCCACAACTCACCCTCTTTAATATTTGTCCGTAATTATTTATTTCCCCAATGCTGCAATGATTTTTATGTATTCTTTTTCATACTAAAGTTCAAAATGAACACAAGGCTACTAAGATGTGGTTTTGGAGAAGAATGATAAAAATATTATGGACAGCTAAGAAAACTAATGTTGAAATCTTCAGAGATGATGAAGTAAAAAGACACAATTATAGCAAAAATTATAAATAGTCAGGATTATTGCGGCATATGATAAGAAGAGCAAAACGGGAACATTTAGTAACCACCGGAAAGATCAAAGAGGATGAGACAGAGGAAGACAAAGAGAGAAGTTGCTGGATGGATTGTTAGTTTGACATTAGAGAACATCACCAACTGAACTTATTATCAACACAAGAGATTGAGAGTTGTGGGGAAACATGATGAACTACACCACTTGGAATGACACTTATTTGATTGATAACCAATGTTCGTGTTCATTGAATGCTCTTTGTCTTCTTTTGACTTAGGATGACATTGGCAATCTTTAGAAAGCAGTTTAATGTTTTCTATAGAGACTGTCTTCAGTGACTCAATATTAGTTTTTTAGCAGACAAAATTAATATTCTCAAGAGAGTGTGTATTGGCCCAAAAGGGAATAAAAGAATAGCAATGCTGTAACCTGCCGGCCATGTATACAGTAAGAAGTGAAAAGGCTGAGTTAATTATAGCAGCCATGGATATACTACACAATGACAAATAAACAGTCCGACAGACATAGTAAGTTTTCTGCAATGTAATGATAAAATATGTTTTGGGGAATATCATTGCAACTGGAAAAATAAACAGGAATGAATTGAAATTTTTGTTTAAATATTGTAGCATATCCTATTCATGTTGTAGCCATCAACACATACTTTTTTTTGCTCTAGTGATTTTCTAGGCAGTGTAAATACATTCAGTAGTGCCATTGCTTTCTGAACAGTCAGGATGCACAATTTCCTGTGGAGGGATTTGAACATGGCTCTTTGGCCATCATAGACATGTCCTTTATCCTGTAGCACGCTATAGGCTGACACATTGCCCAAAAAATTAGCATCTCTCAAACACTGTAGGCTGACCGGTTGCCCAAACAACATAGGGCGTTCTCTAGTACTCTCTAGTGCGTAAAGATCACGTTTAAATTAACCAATCCTAGTTAGCTATTATATTGACTTCCTTTCCCCCATAGTTTAAGAAGAGGGAGACATGTAATGGCGTTGTTATAACGAAATATATAACATCTGTCAACATCGGTGTAGCCATGAACGTGAATAATTTTTCTAGACCTGTTTTATCGCATTTTCAGTAAAATGATTATCGATTGTGATATGGATTACTAAATTCTTGAGAAGCAAGTTGGTTTTTACATTATAATACAGTGTTGGTCACATTGCTTTCATGAGGGAGAAGATACAATTTGACTTCTTTGGATCGATCACAAATATGAGTAGAATAGTGTTTTAGAGAACAATTTATGGCAAATCTATACGGTTTATTCCTTCTCACCAGTAAAAATTATAATGATTTGACAATGAAACCACATAAATTCTGTAGAATTTAGCTTTCTTTACAGGGTTCCCACTTCAGAAAAATTAAAAACCAAAGATAAGTAATTTTAAAATATTTTTTTCTTGTTTTGTATGTTATAATCCATTAGATTTTTGTGAATAAAACGTCTTTGCCACTTTCTTATACATCTGGTATCACACACACACATACACAAATTACACCAATATATGCAGTATTCAATTCTTTATTCACATGTACACATATTATTTAAATATCTCTAACAACAAAAAAGTTATTGCGTTTTCAGAAATGGGTACCAACAATTACGCCAGTTCTAAAAAAAGAACCCAGCTGCAGGGGGAAAATTTGTTTTTTTGTTTACAGTGTGCTAAATCTTATGACATCACCACAGAGCCATACAATGTATTGAAAGAAAATTTAAATTTAGGCTGTAATTTTGGTGCTTGGAGTCAATGTTTTTCAATAAACAAATAGATATACATTATTATTATGTTGTGAATTATATCCATTTCAGTGTCCAGTTGCTCTGAGAGCATGTAATTGTGGTTACTCTTTCACTAAGACTCGACCAAACAGAACCCGAACTGCAAGTGCTGCAGCGAAGAATGCTGCAGCCAAAAACGCTACTGCGACTAGTTCCTCTACTTCAAGAGGTTTGTAAGGAGTTTAGTGTGTTTTAGTATTTAGTTAAGTCATGGTTTACAACACCTGCATCCTTATCGAAGTCAACTCTTTGAAGTGGAGATGGGACTTAATCCAGCCAACAGAGGCTGGAAACTAAGATTGGTCAGGTCAGCCCTGACATCGAGCAGGATCACAGCCTGCCAAAGCAATCACTGGTGCTGAAGTCATAGAGGAGCACCAGCATCCATGATATCATACAACACGACTAGATAATATGTCTTCACAAGAGAATTTAATACTTTCTGTGTAGACATGTTAAATTTCGAACGAGAACATCTGCGTAGCAACGAGTAATACATTTGTTTTCATAGAGAAAGCACAGTTGGGTACTTTTTAAACAGATTTATTTATTTTGTACATTTATGTTATAAGCTTACTTTGAGTTTTGATAAAATATTTTGTCAGTGTGACAGCCAAGACCTAGATTTCAGTTCAGAATAGGGCTACTGTATTCTTTCCAGGCATGTAGCAGGATACGACTAAGGAAAGTTGGGGATAGGCTGACAACATGTCACCTGTGAAAAAAATCATTGTCTCCATTTCTTACTCTTGTCTTCTATCAAATAATCCCCATGGGTGATGAAGAGATCCAGACAAGTGGACATTGCACCTTTGTCTTTTTTTGGCAGACTCTTGGGTGATGGGGATAAAGAGGTGCTAAAGACACTTAATAGTTAGTTAGTTAGTCGTCGGATCATCATCACTGCAAACTGGACACATCCATAGTTGCTCCGATCTCTCCTTGAGTGTATCCGCCATCACACTTCTGCTGACAGTACTGGTCCTATGCTGGTTGACCATCATTCTTCTGCGCCCTCCAAAATGTTCACCTCTAGCAACACCGCATTTCAATCCCTGATCTTTAATCCTAGCCATTGAAAAGGAATCATCATCCACATTAGTCTCACTCTCGCGTGTTATATCTCTTAAGGAGTTCAAAACGTCAGCGCGATCCATTGACCCATCGCCCTTTGCCACAATCACACAATGCCAGTTGATCCTCTCTTTCATTATCTCGAACGCCCACATGTCCCGGCACGAAAATAAATGTAACCGCTTTCAAGCTCGCATTTCTCAAGGCCTCAATCCACTGTTCGCGAACGAGACCCACTTGTACCTTCTTAATCATACTCATAGAGTCACTCAAGATGCAGACCTGCTGTACTTTCTGTGTGCGTAGCCACTCAAATGCCTTGGTCACCGCCATAGTCTCCATGGTCATACTACTCGTAGTGACCGCAAAGGCACCACTTTCCTCCTTGATCGTTTTACCTGTGCACTGAGCTGTAAAGGCCCAAGCACTGCGAACATGCCTAATTACAGATCCATCAGTGTATATAATCACATCCCCCTCTTTGGTATTCTCACTGATTAAAGCCTGCACTTCTTTCTCCACAGCTGTGGGACACCATTTTCTGCATTCCCTGCTAAGTGATATTACTACTCTCAAACAAGTTTCGAAATCTGTGGGTAGACCTATCCATTCCGCACCTGCTGCCACATCCTGTAATCTGCACACGCTTTGTATTACATCCTCAGCACGTCCCATCCACGACCTTCCTCTCTTTAGTCTGCTGCCTTTAACTTTCTGTATTTCGGAAAGCAACGGGTGTTCCTTATCTGCATGTATTTGAAGGTACGCCCGTGCACGGCAATACTGTAATCTATGCTCAGCTGTTGGGCAGTCAAGTAGATATCGCATAGCTCTTGTCGATGTCTCTTGTGCATCCCAGAATGATACGCATTGCTGCATTCTGGACTCTATCCAGTCTTTCGATCTGAGTTTGGCTAAGAGTCAGAATTTCCAGTGCATATTCCACCACAGCCACAACCAAACCCTGGTACAAAAGAAATACCGGTAACAATCTTTGCTCACACTGCGCAGCAGCCATAACCTTCATTGCTACTAAGCCTTTGCCTGCCCTTATGATAATGTGGTCAACATGTTCCCTGAAACTCAGGCTTCTGTGACACTTAATATGAAGAAAGAACTACTAAGAGAAATAAAGATCAGGCAAATAAAATACTTTGGACACATTAAAAGACATGACACCCTATTGAAGACCTTACTTGAGGGTAAAGTCAAAGGGAAGCGAGCAAGAGGTAGGCAGAGATACAAGTGGGAGAGTAACATTACACGATGGACCGGTTACAGTCTAGCAGAGTGCACCACCAAGACAAGAGACAGGAGATGTTGGAGATACGCTGCAGCCAACCTTCGTTGCGGAGACGGCACATGATGATGATGATGGGTGATGGGGAAGGCCAGATACAACATCACTGCAGAAGGGTTAACAAATATGACAGAAGAATGATATAGTTGACCCATTGTATGCTGTGCTCCTGGCAGGGTGTCATAATCATGGGTACTGGTGCACTGAAATACCTCCCTTTGATGACTTAACATACATCCATTAACATACACCCCCCCCCCCCCCCCTTATACAACCTTACTTTTGAGACAAACTTATAGCAGTCCATGTGATGCCTCAGTTACACAATTGAGAAGACAGAATCTGTACTTTTGTCAGAAAGTCTATAAGCTGTCAAGAACTACCTGCTGACAGCTAAAGGAATATATCATCATCATAAAATATTAGTAAATGATTTGAGCCACACTATGTTTCAGCTTCAACAACTTCTACATCCAGCTCACCTCCTGAATCAGAAACCAACTTGGACAAGGTTGGACGAAGGTTCAGAACCAAACGCATGAGACCTGATTATTTTAATTCACTAGAGCTTGAATATGCTTCAAGGACATTTAGACAGAGAAAACCGGTAAGTAATATTTATCTGTCAAGTTCCGTTTTGTATGTTGGTGAGCATGGACAGAAATAACTGCAAGGAGAAATCTTTGTTGTGAATAAAGTAAAAATATTAATTTTCAGTCATTGAGGTTGTATTTCAGTCGCTGGTGTCTGTGCTCTTGGTTTCATCATTCATGTTTGTAGCTGTTCTTGGTTTTAGTCATTATGTGATGAAAATTGGTGATTGGGCCGAAAGGTGCAAACATCAAAGCTTTACTGTAAATTTGCAATGCATACAGCTCAAATCAGAAAGAGGAATCCAAATGGTTATTCCAAAATTAACACAGAGGAAGTGGTTATTACATTATTAGAACATTGAAAGAAAAGGTGAAAAGGCATAAAGGATTGACTTCATTGTACAGAGGATACCCCATATGTACTTCATCCTCAACTACCGGTAAGCCACACACCATCTATCGAGATTCCCTCTCATAGCAAGTATTCCTGGGATCTTTTAAAAAATCCATTGTAAACAAAATGATGTGATTAGGATTTAAACTTTTGACCTCTTGAGCACAAAGTAAATGGCCTAACTACTATGCCAAAAGAGATCTGTGATTGGGTCTATTTTCTATCCCCGGGTGGAAGCTGGTTGATAGCATTCACACCTGCCGTTAAGCGTAGGGGTGGGAGCTGTAAATTTCTGTTCAAGATGTGATGCCTGAGTTGTACTGAGTCCGTGTTTGTGGTCGTGATGTTATCGATCCATCCCTTTCTCTGTTGATTGGGTAGTGTTGGTAAAATAGATATACACTTAATAAGCTAAACAGGAAAATAACTATATTTCATTAGGTGCATTTTTGGTTGTTGTTTTTTTATGCGTGTTTCCAAGCTAAAAGTACAGAATAGAGCACAAAAGAGTACAGAAAAGAGTACAGAATAGTGACACAATAACCTTCCATGCATGTCATAAGAGATGAACAGGAAGTTTGGGGATGGAGTTGGCTGACCCATCCTGTAGGTCATAGTGACCCAAAAGCCATGCTGATGTTGGATGTTTCAAACCGAAAGGTGTAGCAAAGTGTAAACCATAGCACTTCTTCTACAGTTGGTATCTGATAACCACCACGAACGTTCATGTGATTTTGCAGGGGAAGTATGTTATGCTGTTAGTTTACAGCATAGATACTTTATTTGCACCTCAGAAGATCCAGCACATCCATTTTCGTCCTCCCTGTAATTCGGGTGCTGGGCTTAGCCTGTGATAGATTTCCTATATGTCGCCAGATGGCTAATATTTATCGATTCTAATTCATGACGGTTTATCACCCATTGTGACCTTGGACTTTTCGGACCAAAATATGTCCCTTGGGTGGCGGTCTCTGAGCCGAGGTGATAATCAGGGATTTAGATTTAGGTTGACTACATCTGTCTCGCATGAGATGTTCCACTGACAGTGAACTCGTCTTGCATAATTAGGGGTATTGTGCCTGTACCCACCGGGTTATGAATCGTTTCTCTCCTCGAGCATGATTGCGGTATAGGAAAGCATTGATGGTAAAGTTGGGCCCGAATTCATTCGCACTCTTAGCTGAGGTATGATTCACCTCATGAACCCCTTGTTCAAGTCTTAGTCTTTATTATACATATTTAGAGCACCAGAGACTATAAGCTTGTTCTCGAGCTGAACAGAACTTTAGTTATGATTTCCTTGTACCGTTTTCCCATTCTGTTTGCACGTGGCACTGCCATCTGCCCTCTAACTGCACTCAATATGTTAACTTTACGGGGACTAGTGCATGGCTCTCAATATTCATCATGATATCTACCCATTATGTGATATTTGCATTGGCTGCCTCTCTAATGCTCCGACCAGATTATCTTGCGCCTGTATCAACAGTGCTGCTTGTATGTGTAGGTGCAGATGTATCAAAGATACAATCTGTCTTTTTGCAGTCAATTCTCATATCATCTGCTGTCTACACATTTATGTACACAATCCCAAAAGTATTGTCCAGGAATACAACATGAGCAACTGTATTTCTGTTTACAGGGTGCACCACAAGGAGTTACTTTTGTAATCTTGGTTCTCTGCTAACCCTTGGATCGCATGAGAACAATGCTGTACCTTTTGCACCCCAAATCATAGCACAATGTATTCCTTTCTCTAGACTACATTACATCCCGCTAACCAGCAGAAATTTGGACACAGCAGAATAGCAAAATATTAGTCATATTTCTTTTACTAATTTTGTTGTATATTGCCATTTATTTTTACTGACATTATATATTGACGTTCATTATTTTACTAACATTGTATATTGTTGTACATTTTTTTTTCGAATTTTGAAGTGAACAGGAAAGAAGTTTGTAGACTAATGCTATAGTGTCCATCTTCTGCATTTATGAATCTTTTGGTCTTGCTAGATCTTCAGGCCAGTTGCCAGGAAGAAACTCCCAGTCTTCTCCAGGTCAGAGCAGCTGCCCCAAAGCTTTTGCCTCAGTCCAGTCCATTGTGGCCATGTCTTGCCTCGCATTTCTTTATATCCTGTACAGTTCTCTAGTGTATTTTGTGACTACTAATTACTTATCTCTATTTGTTTAAATAATCAAGTATTGATATATATACTTTGGATTTTTATATATATATATATATATATATATATATATATAAATGTATATGTCTTGGATATCTAACTATAGAATCTATTATCTTCCAATAGAAACCTGAGGAGAAAGACATCAAAGCCAAAAAAAAGCGTGGCAGACCAAAGGGTACAACTGCAGCTCCTCGTAAACCAAAGGAAGAAAAGAAAAAGGAAGAAGAAGGTATAGACTTCAATTTAAGCTTTGTTTTGTATATAAAGATATTTTTAAAATTAAAACACAGAAAGTTATTGTACCATTTGGTAGTTGAAAAACCATATAGAAAAATCAATATTGGTAATATTGAATACAGCGGAGGATCTTTAAATTCAATATGAAAGAAGTTTGATATTGGTTGATGACATAGCTTATGACAATGCAAAATACTAAAAAGTCTTCAAGTTTGCGCATATATATATATATATATATCCTTGTGCAGAACTAGGTCTGCTGTAAAACTTTCATTACTGCATGTTTTCATGTTTTCCATTCACAAGTTCAAGGAGAATTCATATATGTTGGATTTTAAATTTAACTTTAGAAAGAAAAAATATAGTTCTTAACATGATTTGAACCTGAGCCATCATGATTGTGAGATCAATGTTCTAGACTGGAGAAAGTTTGAAAGAGTTTCACAGGATGGAAGAGGTGGCCTCCAATCTTAACCTATGATTGTGAAATTCTGACATTAACTGTTCGATAAGAACACTAGAGACCACAGAGATGCAGTTTTACAGAAGTATGTTGCTTGTCCCATGAACAGCTAAGAAAAGCAGTGAAGAGATGCTATAAAGGTCTATATACATGAAAAACTTTATAGAAACAGAAAAATAACATTAATTGTGTGGACACATTATAAGGAGTGGTGGTATGGAGAATAGTATGACTACATGTACATTTCCCAAGTAGATGAAAGATGGGGTGAAAAAAAGTATAATGAAGTGGTGTCCAAGAGCAGTTACAGAAGAACAGGTGCTAAACATAAACATACATGGAGAGAAACTACAACAAGTAAAACATTATTAATATATTGGACACATAATCACAAATGATGGCAGCAGTGAAACAAAAGTTTAAAAAAATAATAGTAATGGCTAAAAGTACTTTTAATGACATGAGGCAAATATTGACATCTAAACAAGCTAAAAAAAATGAGAACTATAAAATGCTACATCTATTCTATATTAATTTATGGCTCAGAAACATGGACAATAAAGAAATAATTAGATAATAGAATTGATGCCCTTGATATCTGGATGTATAGAATAGGGAGAACATCACGGAAAGAGAAGAAAACAAATAAAGAGGTTCCAATAACACTTAATATGGAGAAAGAATTATTAAAGGAAATAAAGATCAAGCAAATATCATATTTTGGACACATTAAAAGAAATGACACCTTGTTGAAGACCTTAGGCCTAACCTACTTGAGGGTAACGTCAAAAGGAGGCGAGAAAGAGATAATGAATAAACTAATTGGGGATTTTGAAAAGTATTGTTGAATAGGAAATTTCGTTATAAACATACATGTTATAGAATTAATGGTAGAATTTTTAATTTGTAAGAACATGAAAGTGATGATTACATCATCATAATCATCAAGTGCCGTCTACACAATGAAGTTTGGCTGCAATAGATCTCCAACATCCCCTGTCTCTTGTTGTGGTGGTGCACTCTGCTAGACTAACCTGTTCATCTTTTGATGTTTTCCTATTGTATCTCTGCCTACTTCTTGCTCACTTCCGTTTGACTTTACCATCAAGTAAGGTCTTCAATAGGGTGTCATGTCTTTATTGTGTCCAAAATATTTTATTTGCCTGATCTTTATTTCTCTTAGTAATTCTTTCTTCATATAAGTGTTTTTAGAACCACGTGTTTGTTTTCTTCTCTTTCCATGATGATCTCCCTATTCTTCTATATATCCACATCTCAAAGACATCAATTTTGTCTTCTAATTGTTTATTTAGTGTCCATGTTTCTGAGCCATACATTAATATAAAATAGATGTAGCATTTTATAATTCTCATTTTTAACTTGTTTGTAATTTGTTTAGATGTTACTATTTTCCTCATGTCATTGAAGGTACCTTTAGCCATTCCTATTCTCCTTTTAACTTCTGTTTCACATCTGCTGTCATTTGTGACTGTGTCCAAGATATTGATGATGTTTTACTTGTAGTTTTTCTCCATGTATGTTTATGTTTAGCTCTTGTTCTTCTGTGTCTTTACTGATTATCATGGTTTTTGTTTTTTAAAATATTTATTGATCTATTAGTCTTTGTAGTTATGTTCGCTTTCTGCTAAAAGAACACCGTCATCTGCATATCTCAGGTTGTTTATTATTTTCCCATTTATCTTGAATCTTTGCATTTCTTCTATATTTTTAAAGATATTCTCTGTGTAGATATTAAATAAGCTTGGTGATCAAATGCATCCTTGTCTTACCCCTCTTCTTATTTCTTTGTATGGCGAGTAGCTGTTTTCACACCTTATTGATGCAGTCTGTTCCCAATATATATTTCTAATAAGTCTGATGTCTTTTCCATCTATGCCTATTTCTTGAAGACTTTTGATTAATGTTTCATGTTGGACTTTGTCAAAAGCTTGCTGTAGTCTATGAAGCAAATATAGATACTTTTTGGACTTCTATTTATTTATCTATCACTAGCCGGATACTCAGTATAGTGACATTTTCAGTTTATCTTAAAGCATATTTCTAAGCAAATATCCATGATAAAAATTTAACAGACATTTTAGACCATTGACATTTTGGCATGATATAGGAACAGCAGTTGCAAAATCATATTAATTGCCTTGAGGGGCTAGGTCATTTTTAGTGTGGAATACAAGTTGTTTGTAATTGTTGCAGGAATAAAAGTGTTATTTCACAAAATGAATGTTTATTATAGAAAGTGAGTAGAGTCATCATGTGCTAGAAAGAAACTTTAATTTGAAAATACTGTCAATCCTGTCATAATGATTCAGTCAGTCAGTTCCTCTTTTGCCAAGTTTGGCACATAGGGTGGATGTCATAGTTTTCCATGCCTGTCGGTCAGTTGCCAAGGATTGCAGGTCTTGATTGTCATAATGATTGCAAGTTCGTAATTATGTCGTTCAATGTACTTTCTACCTGAGTAAAGGAGTTTACTCAACTGTTACTGCGAGTCGTCATGTCAAGAAAGCAATTTACTATTGAAAATCTGTATGCTTTATGTATCTGAATTGAAGCTATCATTCAAGAACTTGAGTGTTGGAGTAAGTCACACCTTTTGGAAACTGTCATGTATACAAAGAAATGGACCAATGCCTGATTAATAGTTAAACTATAAAAATCTGTTTTCTAAGCCTAGTAGACAGAGCAGTTGCTCAAGACATAGTCTATGTAATGCTTCTTGGAAATCAATGTTGAGAAGAAGCTAGAAGCCTCAGTCGATGGAAGTTCAACAAAATTGAATATGTCAAAGAAGTCAAGTTAGTGATAATGACATTTCGTTTATAGAGTGGTCCAATAGAACCTGGCACGGCAGGGAAACAACAGCGAGCTTGATACTTAATACTGGAGACAGAGAGCAGTGGCGTGTCATGATTGCCTACACCAGCCGGCATGGTACCTGATGATGATGATGAATACTAATTGTATATATTTCAAATGTATTTAATCTTTTTTTCTTTTTCAGAAACGAAGCCACTGCCAGAATTAGATGACACTTATGCAAATTTTTCACATGAGAAACTTCAACAGTTTTCTTTCATCTTGGATGAATTAAATTTCAAAATGTGCACACAGATATTTAATCCAGTGTAGTAAAGTTGTACAAATATTCATGTTAAAATTGTAAACTGGCATCTGTTGTAAAAAGAGAACACATTGTCTAGTTGCATATCTGTTTCATTAAATTTGTAAGTTTGTTGGAGACTAAAGTGGTATTTTAGCTAATGTAATGGAAGATTCTACCTATTTGACATAACAAGCATCTGATGATTTGTATTTTACAGTGTCAAATGAATTTGAGGATCATTGTCATTATTCAGATGTATGTGAGAAATAAGTTTTCTTTTTTTTTTTAAATTAAAAAGTATGATCTGAAAGTTGTTCAGCTGCGTTGGTTTATTTTGTAATCATTGTTCTAGTCAAGTGGTTAGAGTGCTTACTTTACAGTTAAAAATATGAGGATTGCTTCCAGGTCTAGCAAAAATTTAATACACAGAAAGCTTTGAAAACAGGGTGATGCAGTTTAGTGAATTACTAGAAACACAAATATACAATTACAGTTGGCCTAGCTGTAATTGTATGTCTGGCACAGTGAGCTATGAAAAGAAAAGTTATTAACCCTTTGGAGGCCTATAAGATAAACTTCTTCTGAAAAAGGGTTATTGTTTGTTTTAGATATGTCAACTTGTGGTGGTGTTTACTTTAAATTACAATCAGAACATCTGCTGTCTTACTCAGGAGAAGTTTAGATAACAATTAACATGTCTGTTCTAGAAAAAGGGCAATGTAAACCTAATAAAGGACTAGATCTATCCTCTATTTATTGTCTTTTCTCTGCTTTAGCTGTAAGGTATAGCAGGATTGAATAACAATCTGTTTTCTGGCTATTGGTCACTTGATATGCAGTCTCATTCAATCCACCTTCTTCTTGGTCTTTCTCTGTATCTTGCTGTTTCCATTTTCATGTTGTATGCTCTTGTTGCATTCTTGTTAAGTTGCTGAACATTTCAGTCTGTTTTTCAATATGTTTTACCACAGATGTTGTTTCAACAGTTCTTGTAATCTCTTCTTTTTTCAAATGATTTCTTCTTGTTCTGTTTGCTGCTTTTCTTAGACATCTTTTCACACAAAGTGTTTTCTCTTATTCTTTTCTTAGTGTCCATGTCTGACATTGGACACACAATGTTGGTATAAAAATTGAATTTATCATTTGCCTTCTTTTGGTTTTCATTGGGATAGATTTGTATATCCATCCTAATGGATGAAATTCCATGTTCAAATAAAATAAAATAAATATGTCGTGTAAATATGCTAGGTAGGTAATAATGTGTGTCCCTTTGTAGTAGTCAGAAATTAAAATATGTTGACACAGACAATGTGTGACACAAATGTTGGTAGGTCAGGACATGAAAAAATGTTCAATTGTGCAAGCTAGAGCTGTTACCTAAATATAGCTATGTGTAAGAGAATGAGAACTATTCTGTGTCAAAGGAGTTAAGAGAATTGACCGTCACAATTTTGAGACCTTATGTGAGGTCTCCAAGACATTAAACCCTGATTGCAGTATATACTATAAAAGTACCACATTCATTTACTAATAACATGCAGTAAGTACATAACTACCAGGCTATACATCCTATGAAACAATGACAATAGAATAGGTACAGCATTCTGTATACTTTGAAAACAACAAATAAAATGGTTTGGACATTTTATGAGAATGAAGCAAAGCCGGGTACTTGCAAAAATAAATAAATCAGATCATGAAAACCAAGAAAGTGTTGGATAGACAACATCAAAGACACTTTTCAGAAACAGACACAGCAAAAAAAAACCAGTGTGACTCATTGAATTTGAATTAAAACATCCACTCCTATGATTAATGGCAAGTGTTTTAAAAGTGGCTTCATTATCCACCTGGGGGCAAAACAATCTTAACTATTTTGAAGATTTCAAATTAATGTTTATTGTGTAAATATTTCAGTGCATGAACTTTGAATCTCTTTTCATGTTTTCTGAATATACATTTTAAAATAGCTGTGTCGTTTTTTTTTTAGAGCAGGCATGTGATGAGAAGAGCAAAATTTGATCATTTAGTAACCACCTAAAAGATCCAAAAGAGAAAAGACATTAAGGCAAAGAGAGAATCTTCTAGGTAGGCTAAAATCATGACATGGAAAGAAAGTCACAGACTGAACTTTTTAACAACACAAGTGACAGGGGATTTGTGGAGAAACATGATAGACTATGCTATTCAGCATGACACTTTTATTGAAGATTGATTTAAAAAAAAATAACAGTAAGCTGAGTTTTGAACCAGCATCATAGCACACAGTTTCCCATAAATGTTTAGCTGCTTAGTCAGTAGTTAACCAGAAATCGTCTAACTAACGTCACCTACCAAACTTGCTCTGTAGTGATTGCAGTATTACTCAACCTTCCCAAAGCATAAGACCTGGTACCCTACTTCCTGGTGGCTGGATGAACTACAAGAGTAATTTTTATTTGAAACCTCAGATAGTGAGTGGACTCAACCCAATCTGCTGATAAGTGGGTGAATGACTTAACATTACATTACTACTAATTGAAGCGAGCGAGAGAGAAAGGAAGCAATAGAATTGAGGCTGTAAGCTTGTATGTCTTTTAACAGATTATAAAATCATTGCTCTTGATTGTTAAATTTGCATCTACTGATTGATAATAAAGACTTATAATTTCCTTTGTCAGATGTAGTATTGATAATATATTTCATATGATGTGAAAGTTTCTTCTGCATTCATTCTCAAATTCCTGCTGGTTAGGAGTTTGTAATCCAGAGAATTAAATGTGTTGTGTCATGGTTTACAGTTTGGCTGCGGTTTTTGACCTTACTCACTGCAGCATGTGCTGACCAAATAGAAACGCAAACTGATTGATCTACAACTTAAGCTATATATGTTCCAACTATGGCAGGGTATTCTATGCAACAATTTGATTTTTCAGTCATTCTGCACACATTAGAAATATATATATCTTAATATTTTAATGTTTATCTATCACAAGTGATGGTGGCCATTTGTTATACACCCTTTTTAAACTCAGAATTAAGTTCTTGACTATGAGTTCGTAGATGGTTAATAAGTCCTATTCTGAGCGCAAATATCCTTGGACAGTTTGGGCATGGGATAACCACTTTTGATGGTTATACTTGATTAGAAACTAGCTTCACAGCATGTGGAGCACTCCCATAAGTGCTCCGCCCTCCGTTTCAGCAGCTTCCCAACATATGTAAACTCAGAGGCCCGGACAGGTGTTAATTGCGTGATCTTCGAAGGCCTTCCACAAAAAAAATACTGTTCCTTCCATCTTCTCTAGATACTACCATTTCTGACATTTTCTTTACATGTACATTCTCAGCCTCATTGACATCATCTTCATATGAATTTATTACTGTCTTAATCAAGTCTGCTTTATCTCTTCTCAGCATTCTGCCGTCTATCACCGCATTGCCTGGCAATAAGTCGGCTCTCTCGTTTCCTCTGGTTTCAGGTTGGCTTATCAGATGTTGGGGAACTCCATATATCTATAGTGTTATCCATAGTTGTGCTCTATCCACTGTGTCAAAAGTTTTCTCTTGGTCCATAAGTCTTGGTTATGTTACTTTCTGAAAGTTGTTTGAGGGCGAAGCTTGCATCTGTACAGCTTTTATTTTTCCTAAAGCTCAATTGTGTGTTGTTGAGCTGTGGTTCTATATATGCACACATCCTTCTCTCTAGTATCTTGCTAAAGATATTTTCTATGTGGCTTAAGAGTGATATGACTATACTTAGCGCAGTCATCTAGTACACAAATTCTGCTTCCTTGGTTCCACTGTCACAGCCTCTCTATCATTAGATTCATTATCAGCTGAGTATAACTTTTATGGTTTCTTTGTTGTTTTTCATATTCCACAAACTGTTCCCCTGATTATGTGTCTATCTGGTTTTGGGACATGTTCCTTATAACTTTGAAGTTTATGTGATGACCTAATGTATTTGAATACAACAACACATTGAATCATTCACTATGTTGCTACTACAGTTTAACTTTGTGAACACATCACCAGTGGACTGCCTGAGATGTGTTCTGGCTCCATGCTCAACTGGTAGCCTGTTAGGCAGTCATAAAATAGGTGTCATGCAGAGACTGTCTCAATATGCATGATGGTCTTGTCAACCATTAAACGTAAAGTCTGATATTCTACAAAATTACACATGAGGTATGATAGTTTATCATCCCACACGAATTAGGTGAACATCAACATGTGGTGTGGACCGCATCAGGCATGATGAGACACATAGAAAACCATGGCCATTCACTGCATCGAACTTCACTTCCAGCCATCTTGACTTGTCTTGCCACTGGTTTGAAATGAGGTCTGACAAGACAGTGAGGTCGACGCTTTGCACAACTACTTCTCACTTATATCAAAATCCCCAGTGCATGTCATTTTCACATTCAAAAAAATTCACCCATAGGGGAAAAGTTTTCCCACTGACTCTAGGAGCATGGAATATACGCACACTTCTCGATAATGACTCATGGATAGACCAAAAACTGTCTACAGTGGTCATTCCATGCCTGAACTGTCCAATGACATTTGCAACGCGAATAGGGCTTATTAGCCATTGACAAACCCTTTGTTGCCTTTCAGCGTCAGGGGTAGAAGCGTTTTCTGGAGATGGCCCTCGTGTGTGCTGAGTATATTGTGGAATTTGTCGCCTCTTTTATTTCAGTGGTCCATCGTTTTCATGGTCCGCCTCTAGGTCTGCATTCACTGTTTCTGTGCAGTATAGCTTGCTGTGGTATGCTATCTGATGGTAGTCTGCTGATGTGTGCAAACCATTTTATCTGTGTCGTCTCCACAATAGGCCTACTCTTCATTTTACTACAAGCTATTGTGTTCTCACTGACGGTTAGCTAATCCTGTCTCAGTGTTGTACCAGGAAATTCACATGTCTACACCGCGAATTCGAACACATACAGAAAGAAACCACATATTTAATCCGTGAAAGCTTTAACAATTTATTTTTTTACGTTAAAACCCCCTCCTTACGGTTATCATATCTACGTCCCTGTTAACACAACATTTTGATGTATGCATGACTTTCTGTCATGTTTCTATAGTATCCCTTCAGACGACTTCTTCTTTCATTATTTCATTGCTGTTTTATATCTAGAATATATATACAAAAATTCAAGAAATTACGTGATGGATTGTCGATTCTGCACTCAAGATTAGAAACAGGCCATACTAGAGTTTCACAAGTCGTACTTCCTAAGCAAACTTCAAACTCATCATCAAGTGCCATGTCGGCTGGCGTATGCGGTCACAGTAATATGTATCAAAGTCGTTGTTGTTTCCTTGCCGTGCCAGGTTGTCAAACTGTCTAATATTTTCTCAATAAACTGGTCTAAACATTTCACTACAATATCTAAAAACTATAACGCGTGCCGCAATGAAACTGTATACAATTACAGATCTACTTATGTTATATGATATTATTACAGGTTTTTAGTGCATATTGTGTTTGCATGTTAGCTGCAACGTGTTTTCCGTCCTACATAAAACCATACAAACCAGCAGGATTCCCCCCTCCCCCCAACATATAAAAGCGTCATTAGCAACGAAAATCCAATAAAATCAAAGGGAGATTACTTGTTTATCGCAAGAAAACCACAGTGCAATATCTGGTACTCAAGAACTCTCTCTCGCGATGTCAACATTGATGTGGAAATTAACAATAGACTGGCACAAGCTAGTGCTGTATTTGGCAGATTACGCAACAATGTATGGGACAGAAGAGGTATAAGAACAACCACCAAACTACAAGTATATCATGCTGCTGTTATACCAACCTTACTATACGCCTGCGAACGTGGACAGTGTATGCTAGACATGCAAGAAAGTTAAATCATTTCCATCTTACCTGCCTACGTAAATTACTAAACATCCATTGGTGGGACAAAGTACCAGACTACGAGGTCTTGGAAAAATCAACCTCAATAAGCATCCACACAATACTTATGAAGGCGCAGGCACGCTGGGCAGGTCATCTTGTGCGTATGGAGAACTCGCGTTTGCCAAAACAAATATATTATGGAGAACTCAAGGCAGGATTTCGAAAAGCTGGTGGACAGAAAAAGCGTTTCAAAGACACGCTCAAGTCATCCTTGAAACATCTTAACATTGACGTAGGCGCTTGGGAGAGCCTCGCTCAGGATAGAACAGCATGGCGTTACAGCATTAGAACGGGAGCACTAGCGGCGGAAGAATTCAGACAAGAAACTGCAAGACAGAAGCGGACACGTAGAAAGAAAAAACATCTCAACCTCACACAGATACCTTCTATTGTTGTCAATTCTGTAAAAGAACATTTTGTGCGCGCATTGGACTTGCTAGTCATTTAAAAACGCACTATTAACTTTATTATTTTATTATTTATTGTTATTATTATTATGGTTGAGTTTTTGGTCATCGTCGATCACGACGGACGAACATCACTCAAGCCAGTATGTATTTCGTTACCGCACAGGCAAGTATGCCAATAGCGTTAGAACGGGAGCACTAGCGGCAGAAGAATCCACACAAGATACTGCAAGACAGAAGCGGACACGTAGAAAAGAAAAAAACATCTCAACCAGAGCCGTCTTTACACCATTTTGGGCCCCTGGGCAAAGAAATAGTGTTGGGCCCCTGGGCAAACATATAGTGTTGGGACCTGAGCAAAGAAAGAGTGCTGCCCCCCCCCCCCCCCCCGCGCAGGAATAAAAAATAAATGGTTGATAATATTAAAAATAATATATTATTTATTTTATTGGCACTATACTAATTTCAACCAAATTGTTGTTAAAACATGTTATACAGCTGCAACTATAATCACCATTAAACATGAAAAACAGAAAAGAGATTTTATTTACATGTTTTATAGTATTACATATTATTGCATAGTATTAATTTGTAAATAGGTCTCTGCACGTCTTGTTAGTTCTACGATTAAAGTGTCCAGAATAGGGAGGAACGTTTCTACCTTGAACATTTCGGACTTATTTAGAAGTAGCTCTTCTCATGGCCTATCATACCTACTAAAACGCACACTTCGGGTTCGTTCCCGTTTTTTTCCATCACTGTAATCGGCATCTGAACACATACTCCTGGCTTTGAATTCATATTCAGTGAATTTGTCTCTAGTTTCCTGAAGATAGCTTTTCAGCTACTCAAGAAGATTTGTGGCAACTAGGATGTTCACATCCTTTGATTGTAAAACTTTGCTTGTTGTATTCATCCTTTCTAGAATGCACTTCCAAAGAATTGTAAGAAAGATTGTTTCAAGGTGTTCCATGTTTTTCTCAAACCTTCCGCCTCATGCCTTATTGCCACCTGATATAGAATCCAGTGCATGTTTTATTTTGTCAAAACCCCTACACAAAGCATGAACAGCATCAAAATGTTATTCCGGGCCCAAAATTTCCTTAACTTGCGATAAAGCTTTTCTTCGAAGGGAAAAAAATTATAGGGATTAAACCTCAATCTACAGAATGTGGTAAATGACATTCCTGAACATTGGTGCAGGTTCAAGGTTTGAAGTGATTAATAAACTTAGCGTGCGCATTGTGTTCGCATATAAACACAAAATTATGAGGTTTTTATAAAATAATACTACATTTTATACGGGTTTTCCGAAACCCTACAACATATTCGCATGGGGCCCCTATGCTCCTGGGCCCCCGGCCAATGCCCAATGGGCCTATGCGTTAAGACGGCATTGGTTGGTGTTGTTGGGACTGGGGCTAGGGTTAGGGTTGGGGTTGTTGCTAGAGCAGGGGCTGGGACTGGGGATGGGGTTAGGGTTGGGGTTAGGGTTTGGGTAAGGGTTAGACTCCAATGTGCTGAGGAATGTTAGGTTTGCAGTCACTGCAGATGGGTCACACATCTGGCGGAAGAACGATGAGCTAGTTGACCCAAACGTATATTTTGCACTCCTGGCAGTACGTGATGATCCTGCCACACTTGAATGCCTTTCTTTTGGGGACTGAACATGGACATCCATAAACCACTTTAACACAACCATGACTTTGTGACAGTAAACTGTTTGGGGTTAGGCTTTGGGTTAGGCTTTGGGTTAGGGTGAGGGTAAGTGTGAGGATGAGGGTGGCGTAAGCATCTTAAACTCGTATGGACGTGCGCATTTTAAACTCGTATGGCGTGCGCATCATTTGCTCGTATGAGCGTGCGCATTTTAAACTCGTACGGGCATGCGCATTTTATTCTCGTATGGGCGTACGCATTTTAAACTCATATGGGCGTACGCATTTTAAACTCATATGGGCGTGCGCATTTTAAACTCATATGAGCATGCGCATTTTAAACTTTTTGGGCGTGCACATTTTAAACTCGTATGGGCGTGCGCATTTTAAACTCGAATGGGCTTGCACAATTTAAACTCGTATGGACGTGCGCATTTAAAACTCGTAAGGGCGTGCGCATTTTAAACTCGTAAGGGCGTGGGCATCTTAAACTCGTATGTGCGAGAGCATCTTTAACTAGTATGGGCTTGCGCATCTTAAACTCATATAGGCGTGCGCATCTTGAACTCGTATAGGCGTGCGCATTGTAAACTGGTATGGGCGTGCGCATTTTAAAATCGTATAGGCGTGCGCATTTTAAACTTGTATCTTAAACTTGTATGGGCATGCGCATCTTAAACTCGCATGAGCGTGCGCATTTTAAACTCGTATGGCGTGCGAATTTTAAACTCGCATGGTTGTGAGCATGTTAAACTCGCATGAGCGTGCGCATTTTAAACTCGTATGGCGTGCGAATTTTAAACTCGCATGGTTGTGAGCATGTTAAACTCGTATGGGCGTGCGCAGTTTAAACTGGTATGGACGTGCGCATTTTAAACTCGTATGGGCGTTCGCATTTTAAACTCGTATGGATGTGCGCAATTAAAATCGTATGGGCGTGCGCATTTAAAACTCCTATGGGAGTGCGCATTTTAAACTCGTATGAGCATGCGTATTTTAAACTCGTGTGGGCGTGCGCATTTTAAACTCGTATGAACGTACGCAATTCCTTACGAATCACCAAGGTTTTCGCGAATATTAAGTTTAGAGTGCTGCCTAAATTGGATAAAAGCGTCATCAACGACTATACACTCCTTAGTCACCTTTGAAATCATCAGTACTAAGTAACAAGTACTCCTAATTTCTCAACACCTAATTTCCCGAAAGGGGCTCCGTTAACACATGTTGACCCTTACTTCTAAAATACATTACGTATCCCGAAGTCAAGTATGATTTTTTGGGGCATTTTCGCAAACATAATTTCTCCGTAGCTCATATGGACACCTCCTTCGTTAGTCACATCCGCTTTGTCTACTACATTCCGTTGGAAATCTAGTAGAACCTATCTTTCCTGAAACATGAGAACCTTTTTCTTGCTACAGGAGAACCTTTGTTCTGCTACGGGAGAACATGTATCCTGCTACATGAGAACCTTTTTGCTGTTACAGGAGAACCTTTTTTTTTTTGCTACAGGTGAACATTTATCCTGCTACAATTTATGGTGTGTTACAGGAGAACCTAATTCTAAACCTAACCCTAAACCTAAACCAACCCACACCCAAACCTAACCATAACCCTAAACCTAAGCCTAAGCCTAAGGCACGAAATATCAATATACATCAGACCCATGTGAAAGAAATACTAAGCCAGGACGTACAGAACGGTGTGGCGCGAAAGACAATCACCCTCAGTTTCCTGGGCGATGAATATCCACAAGACATATGGGTCAGAATATACACCGACGGGTCAGCACAGAATGCCGTGAGAAATGTGGGTGCAGGTGTATATATAGAATATCCACGTAACGTAGATATATCATCAGAACACCAACTCGGAAATTTTGCAATTATTATGATGCAGAAATGCAGGTAATTAGGGTGGCAACTGAAAAAAAACTGCTGAACTCCAGCCCTGGCACACATCCCGTGGTATTTCTGAAAGATGCAAGGTCAGTGTTTCACGCTCTCCAGTCTGAAAAACTAACAGACTTACAAAAGCTACTTGATGAACTGTCTTACCAATATAGGTTAACTATGCAGAGGATACACTCTCACTGTGGAATACCAGGAAATGAAAAAGCAGACCGAGTCATGACAAAGAGTGAGGGTCGAAAAGATAACATAGTGCGTACAATGAACGGGCACAGCGCCAGTTGGCAGCACTACAAGCAAACGGAACGGGAACATTTTCGTTACTGCATGTTTTCCTGTGAAGGAGTGCAGAGAGGTTTTCTATGGGCTTTGGAAATAAAGGCCGCTTTGCCATAGCAGTCGCCGCGACATGTACAAGACGGAGTTTGTACCTCCGAAAGAAAAAATCATGACCCAACTGTGGACTGAACCTCGAGGTCTGAGGGCGGCGTTCTAACCACACGACCATGCGCTAACGGGAATACGTTAAAAGGAAATCGAGTCATAGTTGTGTTCGGCTCGAGAACAAGCCTCTAGTATTTAGTGCTCATGAAAAATGTGCGCAAAGACTCAAACTTGTACGAGTGGTTCACGATGTCGGTGAATGACACATCGACTAAGAGGGTGAACGAACCCGGGCCCAACTCTACATACCGGAATCATGCTCGTGGAGAGAAAAGGTTTAGTACCTGATGGACACAAATACAATACGCGAGACTAGTTCACTTGCAGCGGAACATCTCGTGCAAGATTGCCGTAGTAAATTCAAGCCTAAATCCATGACTATCGTCTCCATGGAGACTGCTACCCAGGGGCATGTTTTGGTCTCAAAAGTCCAAGGGCACAATGTGTGGAATACCCGCCCGGCGTAGAGTCAATGCACATCCATCGTCGGCAACAGATGAGAAGGCTATCATAAACTAGGGATGCCCACTAACCAAATAAAAGGCACGGTGAAAACGGAGGTGCTAGGCCTTCCGAGGTGTAAATAATGAAGTTATACTGTAAACTAGCAGCACAACGTACCTCACGCTCTCCTGCGAAAATCACACGAACTTTCGTGCTGGTTATCAAAGAAAACGAACGCAGAAGAAGATGGAGATATATTTAATGACGCGGACGAGTGAAGAAAATCTTGTTCAGTCCTTGATGTTGTCTAACCCTATTGCTCGGTAAAAACAATTTTTTACGAAAATGTCTTCCTTTTCTCGATAAAAATTACAATTCACAAACCAAAAAGAACAAATGACTTTATTAAAAAAATTTTTTTTAGGTGAAACCGACAATGCTATCTACAGTCCACTTCATGAAAACTTAGGCCCTCTGAAGGCCAATGCTGTCCTGGTTCTCAGCCTTTTCCTACATGATTTAATCTCTGTCAAGTCCTTCTATATCATTAACTTATGTGTTTTTTAAAAATCTATGTCCACCAGATCTTGGTCTATTTGTCTACATATCTTCATTTCCTATTTTGTCATGACACCTAATTTTCTCTTGCCACACATTGAAAGTAAAGTGGTTCGGTCACTTTATGAAAGTTAACTCAAACCAAATATCAATAAGAGCATATAACAACAGAATATCCGGGGTAAAATACCAAAGGTAGACCAAGAAAACGGTGGATAGAAAAACATAAATATAGTCTTCAATAAACATAGACTAGATATAACTAACACGATAGCCTACATCTGACCTTAGAACGACAACTTAAGCACCAACACCTACGCTTTAAGACAAGTATCAATACGATAAACCATCATTCACCCTGGGACAGACAATAGAAATAATGTTTCGCAGTTTTCTTAAGCGCATATTTACAAATGTCCGTAGTTTTTTTGCTGAATTATTTTTGAAATTTTCGAGATTTTCGACATCCATCCATCCATCCATCCATCCATCCATCCATCCATCCATCCATCCATCCATCCATCCATCCATCCATCCATCCATCCATCCATCCATCCATCCATCCATCCATCCATCCATCCATCCATCCATCCATCCATCCATCCATCCATCCATCCATCCATCCATCCATCCATCCATCCATCCATCCATCCATCCATCCATCCATCCATCCATCCATCCATCCATCCATCCATCCATCCATCCATCCATCCATCCATCCATCCATCCATCCATCCATCCATCCATCCATCCATCCATCCATCCATCCATCCATCCATCCATCCATCCATCCATCCATCCATCCATCCATCCATCCATCCATCCATCCATCCATCCATCCATCCATCCATCCATCCATCCATCCATCCATCCATCCATCCATCCATCCATCCATCCATCCATCCATCCATCCATCCATCCATCCATCCATCCATCCATCCATCCATCCATCCATCCATCCATCCATCCATCCATCCATCCATCCATCCATCCATCCATCCATCCATCCATCCATCCATCCATCCATCCATCCATCCATCCATCCATCCATCCATCCATCCATCCATCCATCCATCCATCCATCCATCCATCCATCCATCCATCCATCCATCCATCCATCCATCCATCCATCCATCCATCCATCCATCCATCCATCCATCCATCCATCCATCCATCCATCCATCCCCTAACCCTAACCCTAACCCTAACCCTAACCCTAACCCTAACCCTAACCCTAACCCTAACCCTAACCCTAACCCTAACCCTAACCCTAACCCTAACCCTAACCCTAACCCTAACCCTAACCCTAACCCTAACCCTAACCCTAACCCTAACCCTAACCCTAACCCTAACCCTAACCCTAACCCTAACCCTAACCCTAACCCTAACCCTAACCCTAACCCTAACCCTAACCCTAACCCTAACCCTAACCCTAACCCTAACCCTAACCCTAACCCTAACCCTAACCCTAACCCTAACCCTAACCCTAACCCTAACCCTAACCCTAACCCTAACCCTAACCCTAACCCTAACCCTAACCCTAACCCTAACCCTAACCCTAACCCTAACCCTAACCCTAACCCTAACCCTAACCCTAACCCTAACCCTAACCCTAACCCTAACCCTAACCCTAACCCTAACCCTAACCCTAACCCTAACCCTAACCCTAACCCTAACCCTAACCCTAACCCTAACCCTAACCCTAACCCTAACCCTAACCCTAACCCTAACCCTAACCCTAACCCTAACCCTAACCCTAACCCTAACCCTAACCCTAACCCTAACCCTAACCCTAACCCTAACCCTAACCCTAACCCTAACCCTAACCCTAACCCTAACCCTAACC